>PVKS010053346.1:0-10436 GCA_004027875.1 Aplodontia rufa
TTTGGAGTTAAAGAAATTAGCAGGGGAAAATGTTCCCCCACACTGGGAGCTTTGTCCTACAGTGGGAATCCGAGTGCTGTCCTGTAGCCTGAGGTGATTTTCAGGAGCTTCTGGGAGTCAGTGAAGGTGGGGTCAATGCCATTTTCTGAAGATATCTTTTAAATGGAGAAATTAGCAAAGCTATGTCAGAGAGAAAGCTTTTGCTTCTACCCCTTTCAAATCTCTTCTACTCCAGAATTGTAGAGGAAGAGGAGAACTGCTATGGCTTGAATGTTTGTTTTCCCCCAAAATCCATATGTTGAAACTGGTCACCAATGTGCTTGACTTAGGAGAGAAGCTTTGGGGAGATTATGAGGACAGAGCCCAGATGATTGGGGTTAGTGCCTTTATAAGAGGCCCCAGAGAGCTGCCTTACCATGTGAAGATGCAGCTATAAGGATCTGTCTGTGAACCAAAAGCAGTCACCAAATCCTCTGGCACCTTGATCTTGGATTTCCCAGTATCCAGAACTGTGAGAAATAAATTTAAGCTGTTTTTAAGGTACCTGATCCATGCTATTTTGTTAAAGCAGCCCAAATGGACTGAGACAAGATTGAATGTATATTAGTCATTGTTTGATTTGCTACATTCTATGACAATAAATTATAGAGGCTGTAAATGGCAGAAGAAAGCCGATGACAGACTGATTTGAACATATTTGGCAATACCCAAAACCAGTGAGGCCAAGGCGCACAATAACAGCAAAGAACAGGTTTGGTGGTAGGGAGATGGGTACAGGGCAGGTGAATGAATTAGATTCAGAATCAGCTTCTGCTGAAAAGGGAGTTGGCATAATGGTAGAAACCTCTACATGTTTCAAACAAAATATTAACTACTCTGGAAGCCAGGCTAAATCTTAGGTTTAGAGAAATTAGAAGATAAAAGTAGAATAGAATTAAGAGTTCCCTTTAAAGGTGGTTTAGGGTGAATGTTATCTCAAAAATAGTAGCTTAAGTGTTTCAATGTCACTAATGTACAAATTAGAAAGTGCCTTGAAAAATAGGAAATAATTACAAAGCCCATTAGAATTTTACAGTGGTTATGGGAAAAATAGTGGAAATATCCTCTCCAGATTTAATGAGGGAGTGCATTTAGGGGTGTTTTGATAGAGTGAGCATGCATTTATCACACTAGGATATTTTGTTTAATTATCCTGTTCATGGAGAATACTTGTATTTATATGTAAGGCGAATACAGGGAAGCTATATTAGTTATTCCCTTTTATAGTATGCTAAAATAAAGAATGTTGGTGGGTAATGCTTATGAGAAATTTAAAAGAACTTATAAAATAGAATGGAATTTGGAATTTTTATAATTAAAAATTACGTAACAATTTTTTTTCATATTATAAAAGACTTGGAAATTAAGGGCAGTAATTACCAACAGCTCCAAGATCCAGCAAAGTCATTATTATTATTTTGGGTTTTTTTTTGTATTTAAGTGCATTTTAAAACATCATCTTAGTTGCTGTCAATGCATATTTTTCAACTTTTGTCGTTCAGTATTCTATTATGAGCATGCAACAAGGATTACAATTTAAAAATATTTAGCAACCATTTTTTTTTTCTTCATGGTTATACAACTTCTGTATGTTTCAGGCACGGGAAAATGTGAGGTTGTTACAGAGTAAAGACCAATCCCCAAACCAGAAAGCCAGACTCTTGACGTCTCTCTACTCTGTATCTATTTTACCAGTTTTCCTTGCATTATCCTTAGACACTTTCCTCCCCTGGAGAAGAATTCAGGGGAGAGTGATCTTATCTGTGACTTACAGGTCAACCTTTGGTCTGGCCAATAACATGTGAAGGTGGGAGGTCTAGCCTTGCTCTGAAGGAGAAAATGGAATGGATGATCCATTTGCTCTACTGTGCCAGCGAATGGGAGAACTAAGTTATGAAAGGAACCTAAAATTAAATGGAAGAGCCACTAAATCAATCAGCTTTGAAATGTCGGGGCTCATTTCTGTTTAAGCACATTTGAGTTGGGTTTCTATATTCATTGATAAAGGATCCTCAGTGAAAGACAAAATCATATTTATTTTGACATTCAAGTAGGTCGAGTTGCAAGTCGGGCTTGAGAGATTTGCTCAATTCTGTAACCTCTTCTTGTCCTCTTATCCCCCATCATATTGACTGTTGAATCTGATTTGGCCCACAGTGTTCTCTGATTGCATGGAGGATTTACTATGTTGTAGGGGAAATAAAGGAAGAGCTCCAGCATCTGGGTCCAGAGGCTTGTGGGACTGTAGGAAGCCTGAGGAGGAGTGAAAGAGAAAGGGGGAGACAGGACAACAAAGCACCAAGACAGTTTTCTGAGCTCTTTTTTCTGGTTTTAACTCAGAGTGGTGAGGTATCCATTGGGGCAGTTCTAAAGAGAAAGACAATTATTGCGTACTCGTTTCTTGGTCAGAACCAGGAGAAATAGTAGTGCAAGATGGTGAGGCACAGGGCAGGTGGATGAGATTAATTTCATTTTTTTCTTTTTTTTGAATACTTCCTATGTGGCACAGATGCTGAAACAAGGCTAGCCCCAGGCCTCAATGAGGCAGAAACCGGAAAGGATATTGGGCCAGTTTGCTGGGTGGGGACCTGGCTGGGTGTGAGTTCTGCAGCAGAACTTTGCAAGACAGAGAGGAGTTATCCAGGGAGTCCAAACGGGAGGGAGAAGACCAGTATTATAGCAACTGCTAAATTCATCTTGAATGCCAAGTGGGGCACTCTAGAGACCAGGCACGCCAGCCAGCTAGTTAAGCTAGTTAAAGACTGGCCAAGCTTTGGGGCCTTCAGCTTTCCCCTAGGCTGCCATGTACAAGCAGACTGCTGAGGAGATGCGCAAAAACCCAAATAGATCCTGAAGGGTTTGTTATTATTATTAATTGTTAAATTATTGACTTGGACCAAATCTCAAACTGGACAGAACTGAAAAAAAAAGCTATTTTTTTCCACTATTTAATGAATGGGGCTCAGTAGGATTAATTATGCACAAAATAAGGGTACATTTTCTCTATATTTCAAAACTAAAGTGTGAGTTAAATCATATTTTGTCTGTGATTCATAATCACAGTTTATAAGAGTGGCACAATAGTTCTTTGATGTTGTATTTTTCAATTTAGTTTAATGGCTCCTAAACATTTTATGTTTAGGCTAATATTAATAATACTGTGACAAACCTCTTTGGATATACTGATAGTTTTGCATTTTGAATTATCTTGAATTAGAGTTCTGTGATGGGTTTGCCGATCATTTTGTTTTTATGCTAAACTACTCCTTAAAAAAAGTGATCTTAATTTACATGACCACTAGCATTAGAGCATTTGTTTTAGTTTCATATCTCTTTATCTGGCAATTAATATTGCTAAATGTGTTTCTAAAATAATAAATGAAAAATATTCCGTTTTGCTTTAGGTATGCTTGTTTGATAATCAGGCCCATGGGATGGTTTAAAATTTTTTTATTTGTCACTTATAATGATTATGTATTTAATGCTTATGATGTATGACTTTTTATATACAATATAAAAATTTTTTACTTTTAGAAGCCAAAATGAAGATGTTTGTTTATTACAGAATAAACTAGTCCATTAGATTCAATCCTCAGTACCCTGTACCTGCTGAAGGACATTGAGGAGAATGGCAAATGGATGCAGCTGTTCTAAGGCCCGTGTCATGTGTCTCTTTGAGAATGGTCACTTTGGGTACCATCCATAAGCCTCTGAAAATTTCTGTCTTATGCTGCAGTTATTGGCTGCTAGGCATCATATTCTCATTGACAAGTTTACTGGTCACAACCCATAAGAACAAAGTTTTACTGTGGTATATATATATATATATATATATATATATATATATACACATACACACACACACACACACACATACACAATGGAGATCTACTCAGCCATTAGAAAGAATGATATCATGGCTTTTGCAGGTAAATAGATGGAAATGGAAAAAAATCATGCTGAGTGAAACAAGCCAAATGGAGAGATTTATGGGTTGAATGCTTTCTCTCATGTGGAAGCTAGAGTAAAACCTAAGATAGGAAGAAAGTCAAGTTTATTTAATAGACCCACCAAATCTGATGTAACATGTAAGCTGTGGGAACTACAGCTATGGGGTGGGAGGTGGAGGAGAAAGGGAAGGAAAGGAAGAAGGGAAAAAGGGGGGTGTTCAAAACTGTAGAGTACACTTGACTCCCACGAGAACCCCAAATATACCCAGGCAGGCATGTAAATCTAGCAATTTCAGTGTTTAAATTACATGTATAGGGTCATTTATATCTGTAACATGGGGGAACTACAGAGGAGTCATGAAATTGGGGAGTGGGGGACGGGGGAGGATCCTGGACAAGGACCAGGTTTAAGCAACTCTGTCAATATGTATGCATGTATGAATGTGAACCGATGAATCCCTTCATTATGTAAGATGATGCTAAACCAATAAAAAACAAAGAGTTTTTATAAAATCAGTAAATGAACACTATAACCTCCTGCATTGAAAATCAATAGTGTCAACACTGTAAAGCTGCATCTTTTCCACTGCTTGTTCACCCTCAGTGAATGTGTCCCAGCAGATGTGGTTGGCTTATTTGACCTGTTCCATGGCTGTTCAGGTTTCTGCTCTTATTGTACCGCAGCGTACTGTAAAGTGAGCTCCTGTGGCATCTTCAGGGTGTCACCACTATCCCTTGGAAGTTGGCTTCTGAGGAGCCTATAGAAGGGTCAGAAGGATGACCAAGGCCTCTCCCTTCCCCTGCCATCCTTCCCACTTTCCACACGTAGCATGTGTCCCTACCCATCTCAGGAACCCTCAGTTTACTCTCACTGGACAGTGGAAAAGTCCTTGATTACTGTCTGAGGAGCCTGTCTCCAGCCGCTCCTAGAGGTCAAAATCTTTTGTCTAAACTGGGCTCCATATGTGAATATTAAAGTTCGTCTGATTTTTTAAAAAAATTCTAAAATGATCTGACAATATTAAGAAAAAAATTGACAACAGAAGAAGTCTTTAACTCACCAAACAAATCTCTTTTAATAAGTGTATATTTAAGTTTCTTAAGTTTTTTGCTTATATGTGGCAAACATTTTACAAAGCTGAGTTGTAAAGAACATACAGCTTTGCAGTTTGCATTTTTTATTTACACCTCTAGCATATAAATAAACCTTCCAGGTTAATATATAGTGTTACATAAATGTTGTTGGTGACTTGATATAATCAGATATGCTAACTCCACATCTTCTAACAGTTAAGTCCAGAGGTGTGCACTTAACCTAGAACCAGTTCTTCTCCTGTAGGACGTTGTAAGTGATGCTAATTACTCAGCAACCATCTTGTTATCATGTGGTCAACTAGAAAGGTAGAAGACATACTGAGGAGGGCAAATATTTATTAAGCATTGCTATGTGCAAGAAGAGCTGCTCTGAGTAAAATGAACACATCACAGTCCCTGCTCTTCAGAATATTTTCTGTAAGGAGAAAGACAGATATTCCTGAATAATTCTAAAGCAAAGCCAAGGTGATGCTTCCTTTAGCACAATTATTACTGATGTATGCATGTAAATAAAACTTTCCAGTGATTCCTCAGGTTGCTGTCCTGGGTTCCAGCCACGTTTAGTATGCTCTGCCAGGTTGCCATGAATCACTGGGCATCATTGTTTCATCATTTGTAGAATTAGAGGGTTGGACCTTTTGAGCTCTAAGTCTCCTCTAATTATTAATAAAATTGGGTTTTATATTTCTCTCAGACTGTCATAATAGCTTTGTATGTGAACAGTTAAACAAATGACTCCTAAGAGATTTTGTTGTTTGTTTTCAAGAGTGCTAGGAAATAACATAAATGTTAGAATAGAATGTTAGAATTATAGAAAAATGTGAAGTGCACAGCTGTTTGGCAGGCAGGAGAAAGGTGGAAATGGACAGCAGCAAATTAGAGCCATTTCGCAAATTGATAAAACAAAAATCAGCCGCTTCTATTTTGAACAGCAAAGGTAAAATAGACAAAGTGTTCTGGAACAGGAAAAATTATGTGTCCGGGAATAGAGATATGAATTGAAGGGTGACCTGGCTGAAAATTGAAGGCTACAAGGGGCACAGAGCTAATTGATCATCTTTCTCTCCATTCTTTGTTCCCTCACATCAGCTCACAGGTCCCCAGCACTGATTGGAGGGGGAGTCAGAACAGACAAAGGAAGCCTCGGGTTCTCAGCGGGTAGATTCACTGCCCCTGTATTTCAGCCACAGATGTAGAACCCAGACACAAAATGACAAGTTTACAAGCAAAGCAGAATATGTAGTTTAACACAAACCACCGAATAATGAAATTTACTTCTTGGAAGCCAGCTGTTGTTGCCTTGGAGGTTAAGAAAGAAAACTTTCCTCTGCTGCATTGGCTGGATCCATATATTGGATGTATAAACTTGTTTAATGTTGACTATGACATACCATGTCTCAGATCTTTAATTTATTAGTTGTTGTAGAACTACCCTGCATTGTTTGATCCTGCTTTGCAAGCATTGCATTCCTTTAATTGCTTATTGGTAATTTATTAGAACTAAGAAAGCAAACTAATCAAATGATCACCATAAAAGCAGACACAGAAGGAAGATAATTTAAACTTATGTTTGAAGACAGTCTTCCATCTGTGGCTTTTCTCAAGTCAGGTTGTACTTTGTGCTAAAGAAGATTTCTTTGGTGGGAAGTGAAGAATTTATGATTGAGCTTTGGAAGCTTTGCCTCACTGGCTGTTTTATGATGAGCCCTAACCCTCTGGCAAAGATGGAGGGTCTTTCCTTAGGCAGAGCTGTTTGAATGCTTATAACCTTTAGGCCTTAACCCTGTAGACCAATTAAATTGTGTCATGACTGAGTTAAGAGCACTTCTTTTGGTACAGTGTTTTGTATGGTTCTTGTATTCACTAAAAAACAAAACCAAGTTATTTTTTTCAATTTATGTTTTTATTAGTGCATTATAGTTTTGCATAATGATGGGATTAGTTGACACATATTCCTAGATGCACACAAATCAGCAATACAATTTGTTCAATTTCCCCCAACCCCCACCCTTCTACTTCCCTCCTCTCATCCCCTGATCCCTTAGTTTTCTTCTGGGTCTTATATTTTTCCTAAAAATCTCAAATACAATGACATAATTCTTATACCTATGAAGAACATTTTAAAGTATATATGGCTACAGTATATACAGTGACATTTATAACTGCTTGGAATGTACCTTGCTTTATCTCAGTTCCAACATTTCCCCTTCTCCTCCCTTCCTAGCATCTCTTGTTATTCTTCAAAATATTTGACAATAGGATTAAACATTTACATTTTTGTACAGATATGCAGAATAGCTTGTTCAAATATCTTATGAAGTATCTTGCCACTGTATCTCATAAATATTAACATTTTGCATTTTTATTCCATGGATCTAATACATGAGTTTTTCTACCTGACTCCCAAGCCTGGGTTTAGGTCCAGCCTCCACAAATGAGGGAAATATTTGGCTCTTGACTCTCTGGGTTTGGCTAACTTTTTTCAGCAGGATTTCTTCCAATGCCATCCATTTACCTTCAATAGATGCAATACCATTGTTTCCAATAGCTGAGTAGAACTCCACTGTATATATATACCAGAGCTTTTGGATCCATTCATCCAGTGAGGGGCATCTGGGTTGGTTCCATAATTTAGCTATTGTAAATTGAGCTGCTATGAACATAGATTTTGCTGTGTCGCTGTAATGTGCTGATTCTAACTCCTCTGGGAAAATACACAGAAGAGGGGTAGCTGGGTCATATGGTGGATCCAACTTTAATTTTTTGAGGAGTCTCCACATTGCTTTCCAGATCATCTGGACCAGTCTGCAATTCCAACAACAGTGTGCTAGTGTTCCTATCTCCCCACAACCCTTCCAGCGTTTGTTATTGTTTGTATTCTTCATCTTTGCCAGTCTGACTGGCAAAGATGAAATCTTAATATAGTTTTGATTTGCATTCCTCTGATTGCCAGTGATTTAGAACATGTTCTCATATATTCATTGGCTTGCTCAATTTCCTCTGTTGAGAATTTTCTGTTTAGCTCTCTGGCCCATTTATTGACTGGATTGTTTGTGTTTTTGTTATTGAGTTTATTGAGTTCTTTGTAAATTTTGGAAATTAGTCCCCTATCAGAAGATTCACAGGCCATGATTCTCTCTGAAGGTTCTCTTGACTGTTTTGACTATTTCCTTGGATGTACAGAAACTTTTTAGTTTAATGGCATCTCACGCATTGATTTTTGACTGTAATTCTTTCACTTTAGGAGTAGTTGCCAACTCCCATATGCTGTAGTGTTGGTCCTAATTTTTCTTCTAGTGATTGTAAGGTAGCTGGTTTAATTCCTAATTCCTTGATCCATTTAGATTTGATTTTTGTGCAAGGTGAGAGATAAGGATCTAATTTCAATTTTCTGCAAGTGGCTGTCCAGTTTGTCCAGTACCATTTGTTGAATAGACTGTCTCTCCTCCAGGTTATATTTTGACCCCCTTTGTCAAATATCAGATGTTTAAAGATTTGTGGGTTTGTCTCAGAGTTTTCTATTCTATTCCATTGGTCTTCATTCCTATGTTGATACCAGTACCATGCTGTGTTTAATACTATAGCTCTATAGTATAATTTTAGATGTTATTGCAAAACCACCTCTTTCATCTTTCTTGCTTAGTAATGTTTTGGCTGTTCTGGGTTTCTTGTTGTTCCATATGAATTTGAGAATTGTTTTTTCTATATCTACAAAGAATGACATTGAAATATTGATGGGGATTGCATTGAATCTGTATAGTACTTTTGACAGAATGGCCATATTAATTATATTAATTCTGCCTAACCAAGAGCATGGAACATCTTTCCATCTTCCCCGGTCTTCTGCAATTTCTGTTTTCAGTGTTTGATAATTTTCCTTGTAGAGGTCTTTTATTTCTCTTGTTAAATTAATTCCCAAGTATTTTATTCTTTTTGAGGATATTGTGAATAGGACTGGTTTCCTGATTTCTTCTGTGCTAATATTGTTAGTGTATAGGAAAGCTATTGATTTATGGGTGTTGATCTTGTAGCCTGCTACTTTGCCTAATCTGTTTATTAGCTCTAGCAGATTTCTGGTGGAGTTTTTTGGATCTTCCAGATATAGGATCATGTCATCAGTGAAAAGGGATATTTTGACTTCTTCTCTTCCTATTCTTATTCCTTTTATTTCTTCCTCTTGCCTGATTGCTCCAGCCAGAGTCTTGAGGACTATATTGAATAAAAGTGGTGAAAGTGGGCAGCCTTGTCTTGTTCCTGAGTTCAGTGGAAATGCTTTCAACCTTTCTTCATTTAGTATTATACTAGCTGAGGGTTTGGCATATTTGGCCTTTACAAAGTTAAAATAAGTTCCTTTGATTCCTATTTTCTCTAGAGTTTTGAGCATAAATGGGTGCTGGATTTTATCTAAGGCCTTTTCTGCATCTATTGAGATGATCATATGCTTTATGTCCTTAATTCTGTTTAAGTGATCAATCACATTTATTGATTTGCATATGTTGAACCACCCTTGCATACCTAGAATGAAGCCCACTTGGTCATGATAAATTATTTTCTTGATTTTTTTTAAAGAGATAAGGGGAGAGAGAGAGAGAGAGAGAATCATTATTTATTTTTGTTTTTTCACATGACTTTCATTCTTTTTTTCTTTCTTTCTTTTTTTATTAGTTGAATATGAACTTACAGTTGAGGGAGAATCATTATCAAATAATCAAGAACAAATGTATATTCACATAGTTAGCCAAGGCTGATGCAATTCCATGCTTTCCCTGCTTGGGTTCCCCATGGTTCTATGGTTCCCCCAAATGAACCCCTGTGTTAAATGGACTTCTTGTGGAGATCAGAGATCTCCTTCTGAGTTGATTCCCCCATATTCCCTCCCGCCAGTCTCCTAGATATCCTTCCTGATCCCTCCCCCGTCCCTATGTCTCCAAGTATCCTAGGCAAGTTTCCCCCTGTTTGTGTAAAAATTCATACACGTTGAGGTTATTATTGGCTTAGCCATCCAACATACTGTTTCCAGTTGTATTCTAGCTTTCTGAAATGAGAGAAAACATTTGGCCCTTGAGTCTCTGAGATTGGGATACTTCACTTAGCATATTTTTTTCCATCTCCATCCATTTGGCTTCAAAAGCCATAATATCATTCTCTCTAATGGCCAAGTAGTATTCTATTGTATATATGTGTTAGGCCAGCTGGGGGCAGGGCTTCAGTTAGCCCACACTTCACAGGATCATGGCCTCTGGTTGGGGGCGTGCCTTCAGCCAAGACACTGAGGCCATGACTGCTGGCTAAGGGGCAGGGCAAAGGGCAACTTGCCCCCAAAATAACAGCCAATTGGGATGCTGGCGACAA
>PVKS010053347.1:0-10439 GCA_004027875.1 Aplodontia rufa
AAAAGGATACAGAGTTAATTATTTATACATTTTGGGTGGCAGGGGTGCAAAAAGTAAAGGAATCAGAGGGAAGAAAAAAAATGAACTGACTTTTGAGATTCTGTGGGTGTAAAAGGAAAACTCCAGTTTTTTCATTCATTTATGGCCTATGGCAGTTATAGTATTTTATAAATTTTGAAAATAATAGCAATAAGAAAAGGTGGCGCATGTTGGAGACTTCATAGCAAGGAAAGATTCTAACTCCTAACGGTGCCAGAGTGCCCTTCAAATCCTTAATTAGCCAACCCCCATTTGTTTAGAGTTGGCAAGGGTTCGCACCCAACAATCCAAATTTTCAAGTTGGATTATTATCAAAATGACAGCAGTTACAATTTGTATAAAAATTTTATTCAAATTATCCAACTGAAATGAGAAGCAAGCCAGCAGCCAATCCTCCTGTTATTATCCCCTCCATTTCCATAGGACTTGGGACTGCTTTCTTTCTAACAGGAAGTTCACATTGAGCTGTCTAAAGAGGGCAATTGTGGTGCACTGCAGCTCTCCATTGGATCTCTGCAGTCTAAATTACATGCACAGAGCATAATTCAGCTACTAATGTTTCCTCTCCACAAACGCCATGGGGCAGACTTTTCAATTTGTTTTTCAACTCTGATATAAACTGGGCTCATATACAGACCAAAACCCAACAAGACCAAATTGTAGTAATAATGACCATAATAACTAACATTTGTATGGCAATTTCTAGCTTGCCAGAATCTTTACATTCATTATCTTTGTTCTTCATGAGCATGCAGGACTGTTGTCTTCAAAGGTTCCTTTGATCAAAGTCTATAATTACGCATGTAAGGAAGCTTGGCCTTAAGACTCTCCGTCACAGTAGATCTGCTCACAGCTGTAGTGGTGTGTAGGAGAACCCCCAGGCACCTGCCTTCTGAAACCTTGTTTCTCTTCTGGCATTTTTAAGACGACACTTCTGTTCCTTCACTTTGCCACTTCTCACCTCCCTTCCACTTCCCAATTCATTAAAACCAGCTTCTTCCCACCATTTTGCTGAAACTGGTCTGGTTAAGTTTATTGGTGATTCCTCTAATTGCCACACTAAAGGTATTTTGCCTTAATCCATAATTGACTGGATTTTGTGGGTGTATTTGACTCTCTTGGTGATGAGGCTTGGAGGCTCCCATCCTTGGTATCCATAATACACTCTCCTCCCTTATGCTCCTCATATCAGGGTCTTCCTGCTGGCTTCCCACGAGTTTTGTTTTGTTTTTTCCCACTCATGCCCTTCCGTGGTGGGATGTTCTATCATCAAAAACCTTGGCCTTTAATTTTCTTGTTCTGTACACTGCCCAGGGAGATTTCTCTAACTCAAATGCACAACACTACCTAATCTGCATATCTACTCCACGCTTTCCCCTGAGCTTTAGATTTTATATTCACTTGTTTACCAGATAACTTGATATAGACTCCCAAGAAACCTAAGATTTAATTGTTCAGTGCTGAATTCTTCATCCCCACAAATGCTGTTGCCTGTCTCTGGGCTTGTCTCACATTGGAGTTCCGTCCCCTGAACCTCAGTCACATCAGCCATTCTGTTCCCTGTGACACCTTTTCTGATTGCCTCACTCATTTTCTGGGTAAGTTTTCCTACTGTACATTCACTGGGGACCCTAAACATGTCTGTTATGACTTAATCTGCCTGTTGTGTGCTGTCTTCTGTATTAGACTGTGAACAGTTTGAGGACTGTTCAAAAGCAAAGTGACTTTCTTTTCTGTCCTATCACCACTGTCAGTAGGTAACTTGCTTGTATCAGGACTCAATGTGTGTTAAATGTATGACTGATTGAAATCACTGCAAAAAATTTTGTGCCTTTTTGGAGATCTTAATTAAATCAAATTGAGCACGGAAATAATCAGTCAAAGTTCTGGATATCTTCTTAACATTTGCTCTTTCTTTTAATACCCTGAAGAGCACAATATTGAGAGAAGAAAACTATTTCATTTCAAACACGTTCAAGAAATATTTTGAAATACATGAATTCTGCTTTAAAATATATTCAGCTTAAGCCTGATTCAGGAAGAAAAAAATGATTTCCACCCCTATCCAGGGACCTGGGAAGGTGTGCTTTTTCTCTTTACATTATGCTCTGAATAAATTGCTCTGGCTTAACAGCCACATGCAAGGAAGAAGTACAAGTATGTGGAGAGGGAACCATTGTCATCCTGCCCCAAGAGACCAGCTGGATGTTTCTGCTGTGTGACAGTTGCATAAGGTCTCTTATATAAAACTCTGCAGATAATGACTTTATAGAGTTGAGCCTAAAAGTGATTCATGGAAGCTGAGAAATCCCCTACCATGGATTAGTAGGTCCTTTACATAATGGGAAGATCTGTAAGATGACAACATTATTTGAAGAAAGGTGGTTGTGTGATCTAATTGAAATGAACATAATAGGGATTATGTACTTATTATATTTCAATAGAGCTCCAATTAAGTCTGAATTGAGTTGTTGAAACATTCTATAGCACAGTAAACCTGTTCATAAAAATATCAAAGAATTATGTCTAGTTATTTTTCTACCAATATCTAACCTGTTGTACTGTCTGATTTTAGTAAGCCCACTTCTCCCCATGTGTTCCTTTGATAATTTGACTTAATTAGGAAATTTTTCCACTTTAAACCTTACTCATATATAAGCTTGATTATTTTTCTCTTTCTTTCAACTTTAGTTTTATCTAGATCTGCACTAATATGATAGCCAATAGCCATGTTTAGCAATTGAAATTGAAATGAATTAATAATAAATGAAATTCTAAATTCAATTGCTCCATTGTAATGGTAGTTATTTAATGGTGTTCAGTAGTCAATGTTGGTGAACAGCTGCAATATTGAACAGGACAGAGGGCCATTTCCATCATCATCACAAAAATTTCTACTAGAAAGTGTTCTTTCCTACTATTATATTGGCCTCTGGGTGGTTTTGTTAAGGCAGAAAACTTTTTCTACATTTTTTCCACTCGGTTCCTTGCATTTAATTATGTGTATATCATTCACTTCTCAATGAAATAAATGCAGTCAATGGATCTTATAGAAACTTAAATATGATTCTCAAATAATAATGCTTTTTTAATTCAAACTACCGGACTTTTAAATAACTTTCAGTAATTTGGGAGTTCTGCAAAGAGTTAATTCTTATACAAATTATAATAGTTATCTAAAACTTCTTCTGCATAGGTCAAAATTACTTTAAAAAAAGAAACAAAATAGACCTTAAACGATTTTGTGACAGAATTTGAAATGGTGTGAGAGTTAGGAAAAGCAAACCTGAGTCCCAAGGTATTTAAAATGTGACCATGTTTTTGTTACTGAGTTCATTCTGTTTCCAGCTTTTCCACATAAAATGTAATAATCATAATCTAGAATTCAATTGAGATTGTGAATTATTTATACAAATAAGTATTGCAAAACAGAGATTCAGAGAGTCGATGCTTATTTGTAACTTTCAATAATTGGAAATTATGTTAACTGCTGGAGAATTATATGGATTATCTGCAAACTCAGATGAAGCATCTTTCAGTTTATCACTGAGCCTTCTTATCTTTTACTGGTTTCTGTAGGTCAGAGGACCTCTGAGAAAGGCTCTGAAAAAGGAAGTGAGGGACCTGGTGTCCTCCCCGCACTGCCCAGCATGTGTAATTGGTTTTACAGTTCAGTATTGATCAGGCTCCTCTTGCAGTGGCTTCCCAAAAGCCTGTTTGCCTCTGTTCAGTAAAATGGATCTTTATGTACTCTAAAATCCTCTTGAGAATTCTGTGCTGTGCCTGTTCACAGAAGGGAAGGAATGAAAAGACGATCCCATTAGTGTTCTGGGATCTCCCTTGTTGAGCCTGCTGGTAAACTGTTCGGGGACTTTTCAGGTGACATGAGCTCATTATGGTTGGCCTGGGTTGTTTTCCTTCCACTATCTCATTTGAACTTTGACACAGCCTCTGGGGATCTATTTGAACAAACCCGTTAAATTTCACTGGTCTCACCAGGCCTCTGCCACTCAGAAAGGAACTCTGCTGAGGCGATTGGCATGTTCTGCTTTTCTATGAAGTCAGAAATATTACTTTCTATATGGAAATCGAATTAGCCATTGTCTACATTTCCCTTTTCTTGCCTTAGATACTGATAAACCTTCCAGAAATAGGCACCAGGTTGCACACATACCCCCAGTAGAGATCGTGAGTCTGTCTCCTTGAATCATTCCAGGAAGGTAGTAAGACCAGATGTGCCTCATTTTTACTCTAACTTTAACATTTTTAAATTTCAAACATGATTACAATTACGATGCTAATATTCTCTTTTGTGATTTCAAGGCATAAGGTAATTTTAAGTGACATTTAGTTCTTGACTGATATGCTTTTCCTGAAAGTCCTCCGCTCATCTACATACAGTTGCTAGAAATAGATGCATTTGAACGAGGGTCCACAGAGCGCAAGTTTTGCCTCCTGTGTTGCTATATGGTCCGTTCACTCAAATTCAGAATTAGCAAATGATTACAAAAGCAAATGTGTGCTGATGACCATTCTTGCCAATATCTAAATGACCACAGGGATAAACAACTTATTTCTGATCATGTAAACCAATCAGAATTACCAGAACATAATCCTCTTGAGTGACTTGAATTAATATAAAAGTAGCATGCTTATTATTCTGAATTTAAGGATTTTGGGGAGTATCTATTTCTGGCAAAGTATTACTATCTCTTTGTTGTCCTTTCAGACAATACTATAGGGATAATTCCTTTTTCTAAAAACCTTGTTCCTGAATACATATTCATGAACATAGTCCCTCCATAATCATAGGGAAGCTCATGCTATATTATTTTCATTATGCTTCTTCAAAACGGATTATGTACATTTATAAAATACTTATCTCTTACATGTCCTTATCTTCCGTGAGCCATTCTTCTCCCACCACTCTTTCCAACTGTGGTCTGCTCCCATGATTTCTTCCATTTCTTATAAAGCATTAATTTCCTCTCCAAGCCACTTAAAGACAAAGCTGAGAAATTGGGAAAAGCCAGGAATAGTGGCACACGCCTGTAATCGCAGCAACTTGGGAGGCTGAAGCAGGAGAATCACAGGTGCAAAGCAATGTCATAAGACTCTGTCTCAAAAAAATAAATAAAATAAAAAAGGGTTGGGGATGTGTTTCTGTGGTTAAGCACCCCGTGGATTCAATTCCCACTTCCAGAAAAGAAAAAAGAAAGAAAGAAAGAAAGAAAAGAAAGTTGTAGAAGAGCATTAACCTTAATGGAAACCCATCAACACCATTCTCCTTCACACGCAAGAAAATATCTTGGTCTAGGTTCACAAATAACTTTTTAATTTCTTGATGTTTGAGGAAGCAGTGTAAATGGTTGATAATAAATCCGTGAGAGAAGGCAGGCATTATTTCGAAATAGTCCTCCTTAAAATTTTGTTTCCTGGGCTGGAGCAGTGGCTAGCAATTATGGCTCTTGCCAGGGATGAGCGAGTACACAGGTTCAAACCCTAGCACCATGTACGAAACCAAGTATCCAAACAATGAAAGCCATGTGAAAAACCAAATAAAATTGATTCTTTCTTCCTCTCTCTCTCTCATTACCCCTCTCTCTTTAAAATAAATAAATAGAATAAAATAAAATTTTGTTTTTTTAAATCTTTATTTTGCTTCCAACGTACATTGGCATATGGAATAAAAACAGAAACTCTTTCAGTATAAATACTCTGCATTTTATAAGCCCTGGCTTCCTTTCTAGTTTTGGGTAATTGTAAATTGAATGTGGGTATTCCTTTTAAGCACGCAGAAAACCATGCTTGCTGACCTTCATTTCCTTTTGACTCAATTTAATGATAGTCTGTTATTTGCTATACTTATGTCATTTATTCTTTCATGAAGTGCATGTTTGTTTTCTTCTTTTTAACCTTAAATTATTAAACTATGAGAGCAAAAAGATTGCTCCAAAAGTAGCAGAATCTACCCACCCTGTTTTCACTCCCACTATCAAAGCAACCAGTGTGACAATGACCTTGGCTATATACCATGTAAATATCTACTTAAAATATAAGTTAATTAAAATCTGCTGAGTTTCTTTTGGCAAAAAGAAAAACAAAATGACATTTGAGAATTTTAAAGGGAAATGCATTGAACTAAAGAATTTTATGTGTTCTTTGTCCTGTAAACATAAAACTAACAAATATAAACACACTCCTTGACTCTTATAAATATATCATGGAATATAACATGATTTTATAACTATTATCTACTCACAGTGAACTTCGACAAATGATTTTAAACACTTGAATGAAAGTTATATGTTGTAAGCAACTACACATTTGTTAGGTTATTGATAGTGATGGAATGTTGGAAAATTGCTAAAAGAAGAAAGTCCTCCAATTTTATGCTTAAAACATCCAGTGAAACAAATGCACAATTCTGCCAGAGTTTAGAAAAATTTTATAAAAATATTTTCCAACATTATCACCAAGCTGAGAATCAAGATTGACTTTCATAGTATTATTATATTATATTATATTATAATTATAAATTATCACTTAATTAATTACTAGTAATCCTAATTCCAGAAGGGTCAATCCTGCACTAATTAACATGTATCTTACCTCATAAGCCATCAGTGTTTCTGTTGATTATAGCTTATCCAAGTTTTTAAATTACTGTGGAATAACCTATGAAATCTAATTACTGTGGGATAAATGTCTGTGTATCCAATATCTAGGAATTTAAAATCATTCATTAAGCATATAAAAGAAAATGCAACACTTTTATGTTTTTATTATGTAACAAACATAATTAGATAAAAGTGATTTAGCCTACCTTTTAGGATATCAGGAGGCGATTACCTTGAATAACGTACATGAGTGATGGCTAATATTTTGTGTTAACCCCCTGGATATCTGTGTGAGGGTGCTTTTGGATGAGATCAACATTGGAATTAACAGACTGAGTAAAACAGATTGCCCTTCCCAATGTGGGTGGGCTTCATGCAATTGATTGAAGAGCTGAATAGAATAAAAGTGGAGGGAATTTCTTTCTGGGATTTCTTGAGCATCTATATGTCTTCTCCCTTTCCAGACCCAAACTGAAACACCAGTTCTTCTTGGGCCTTGAGCCTGAAGCTTTGCAATTGGAAATTATACTCCCAGTTCTCCTGGTTCTCATGTCTTCAGAATCAGACTTGAACTTATCATTTACCTGTTTCGGTCTCCAGCTTGCTGACTGCAGACCTCTAGATCTCAGCCTCCACAATTGTATGAGCCAATACCTTACTTCATGCATTCTTTCTCTCTCTACATATATAACATCTATATCTTTATAATTTTTTCTGTTGAGACCACTAATTAATACAATGAGTCATATCAACCTGAATAAATCTTTATACTTTAATTAAAATCCCTGAAATTTTTTATTATTGCTTCAATGTTAAGGCAAGAATTGTATTCCAGCTAAGAATATGACCTCACATTTATTGGATCATTTAATATTAATAATTTCATTTCATTTCTCTTGCTCCAATAAGCTGATAAATGCATAAAGAAAGCAGCGTTATTCACAGTTTACTTGTGAATCTCAGAGAGGATAAATGATTTGCCCAAATTCACATGGTTTGGAATCTTCTGTATTAGGACTCCCTCCCCAGGTTTTCTACTTGCTAGTCTGCATTTGTTTATGTGAATATTTTTAGATTTCATTGTTTGGAGGTGAAAGCTGTGTTAAAATCCAAATTCCTTAGTAGGCTTTTGCTATTTACTTGAACTCTCAGTGCTTGTACACAGATAGAGCTTCCATTTTATTTATATTCTTGAATTGTCTTCAAACATTTTTAGAAAAAGATGAAATAAATAGTCATATACAGATATGTTTTACAACTGAATACATGTTGTGGTTTATTGATCTTGGCTACTTTAAAAATAATGCAAAAGTATAAAGGAATAAAATAAGTACCTAGTCTTTCCTGAGGGCACCTTACTCAACTTCACTGCATGCTAATCCTCGAAAATCCCTGGAAAGTTGACTTTTAACAGTGGCCAGAGGAGGAACACATGTTTAAACAATGGTGGTATTTGGGACCTCATAGGTTCTCTGAAAAATAAGAAATGGACATTTTGATTTTGTTTTTTTTTTTAATTTCTGGTTTTAGGGACTGCTTACTCTTAAGTGTATGTGTATATAAATAAATACATGGACATATAATAACATAATAATGGATCGTTATGACTTCGTGCAGTATGTCTGTTTGAACTAACATTAAAAAGCAGCTTTTCTCTTCCTCTCTAGGGCATTAGTGGTCTTTTCCCACAAGTCACAAATTGGCCAGAAATAGAAGCATGCTAAGAGTATTTCCCTCACAAATTTCTAACCCAGTTCACACTTCAGGTTTTCCTATGGTTCAACACAATGATTAAGGTCTCTCCAAAATGCTGAATTGGAAGCTTAGGTGGAAAAGTCAGGTACTGAGTAAACTCAATTGGTTAACAGAGCAGAGTACCAGGAATTAACAAATGTAAGTGCCAATATGGCAAATAACTACTTCTCTTTAAATTAATTGTAGAAAAACTGAGGTAAGAACAAAATTGTGAGATGCTCAGGTGGAATTTTTCTATTCAGTCTTTTTTCTTTGTGCGTGAGTTCCAAATTTATTTCAATCACTGGAGATGACTGATGGATGAAATGATGACTTTTTCCATCCAGAACGTTGTCCTTTTTATTTTATTTTTTGAGAAGGACTTTCCTTTCATTCTTCATGCATGACTTTTACATTGTTTATGTGTTACCAGGGTACCTTATTCTAAAGCAAGGATAATTTGGATTTTTAAAATGCACCAATGAATGAGTGATGCACGAAATTCAGGAAGATATGGATGAGAAATTAAATCCTTAGTTATTGAAATTTGTTTCATTTAATTTAGAATTTACAATTTTTAAAGTAAGGTTCAGGAGATTTGAGTTTTAAATTATTTAAACACAACTAAATTTGTTCCAGGATAATCACAATTTTTTTAATGTGTAAGACAGTGATATTTACAGTCTTTCACTAAAACTAAACTTAAGTAATCTGTCTAAATTATCTTCAGATTACTCTGGGAATATTTTGTGATGGAGATCTAATTTAACCTGCAAATGCTTTCTATGTTTGATCCTCTGCTTTTCTAGAAAGGTGACTTACAATTTGGGGGGCCAAGGGTTCCATCCAAATGCTATTCTTTTCTCTCTGGCACAGTGCCTTAAGTAGCTACTTGGTCTGACAATGATAGATGTGTTGCATTTTGTGTCTTCTTAAATCTGTAAAGTATGTATCTTTGCAACTTGTTATATATTTTAAAGAAAAAAACAATCTATTTTTTAGTAACCTATTGTTGATTAGTGCACACTTATTAAACAGAGAAGGGTAGATTTGGTGATGTCAAGAGGAGTTAAGTGCTTGGAAGTACAAGCTCAGAAGGTTTACAGATCCAAACTAATGGATTGAAAATGACTTCAAGTTGACATGAACTACAGAGCAGGCGTAGAGTGCTCAGTCGAGTGTAGCTTCTGACATTTTATTTTAATCCAAGGGCAAGTTCACTAAAGTTGGAGTGATCCCAGAACTTACATTAAGAGACTCACATAATACATTATCTTGCAGAAGTCTTGAAAAGAAAATGTGTATGTGTGTGTATGCATTACTAATAAGTCAAAAACTGGCTGTAAGACAAAATCTTAAGCATATTAAAGGTTCATTATATAAAAATGAAAGAAATAGTCCATCAGAAAATAACAATTTTCTAAATACTGTGTGCCCCAATAATATGCCTCAAAATTAATAAATGAAAAGTTAACAAAATTACAAGGAGAAATGGATATATTCATAATCATAGCCAAAGATTTTAAAACGTTTGTCTCAAAAATCAGTGGACAGGGCTGGAGTGGTGGCTCAGCAGCTGTGACGCTTGCCTGGCATGAGTGAATACATGGGTTCTAGTCCCAGCACCACATATACAATGAAGCGTTGAGCAACGAAAGCCACATGAAAAACTAAATAAAACTGGTTCTCTCTTTCTCTCTTTCTCACTGTCCTTCTCTCTCTTAAAAAAAAGGGGGGGGGGCTGGAGCCGTGGCTCAGCCATTACAGCGCTTGCCTGGCTTGCACAAGTACGCAAGTTCAAACTCCAGCACCCACATACACAACGAAGTCTCAGAGCAACGAAAGCCATGTGAAAAACTAAATAAAAATTGATTCTCTCTGTCAAAAAAAAAAAAACAGTGGACAAAGAAGAAAGATGTCTGGACTGGATAAAATAATTAAAATTTTAATAATATATATTCTTCCAATAATTAAATTTTTAATAATATATATTCTTCCAATAATTAAATGTTAATAATATATATTCTTTCAGATATTAGTCATCTG
>PVKS010053348.1:0-10453 GCA_004027875.1 Aplodontia rufa
TAGAACATCACCTCCTCCTGGAGGAGAATGTGGAGGCTTAGATAAGATGAGTAACATCAGTATGAGAAGCAGGGACCTAAAGATGTGCGTGTTTTCAAGCAAAGGCATCTGAGTGAGAACGGAGAAGAACAACCATAGCTGTCCACAGAATATGACCCCTGCTTTCAACTAAGGGGACTATAATTTAGGATGTCTTGGTAAAGTATCGCCACAACACCTCAGTTAAATGATAGGATCGAGAAGCTCAGGCTTGTGTTCCCAGAGGGAGGTCACAAAAGCCTCACAGATTGTCAAATTTATGGCCCTTGTGACATTCACTGTTAGCACACACCTCAAAACATAATGGGTTCTACCGAGCTTATCTCACTGTACTAGAACCTTGAGGATTCTGCAGCTTTACACCTAAAGAAATTCCCACTTCTAAATTCAGGTTCTTTGCGGACCCAAAACAAATAACACAGGCTTGAGAATCCTTAGAGAACTATTTATAGTAAAATGCACTAACACAGCATTGCATGAGAGCCACTGGCTTCCAGATTGTCAGCTGACAAAGACATCATGCTCTGTCTCTTAGGTAGGGATTCTCCATTACTCACTGCCTTGTCTCTCTGTTGCCATTTTCAGCATTCACAGGAATCATGTCTGGGCATCTGAAGTGTGATGATCAAAAGCTTCTGGTCTGCAGTGAGACCCAGGGCCCAGATGTTTCAGTGGAATCCAAGGCTGTGGAGGAGCCCTCTGCCTCCTCCCTACAGCCTCTGATCTCTAGCAACATGAAGGAGGCTATGGTTCCTGAAATATCCTGCACTCCTGATGGTTTTCAGATTTCCTGCTCTTCTTCCATTGCCAATCCAGCCACCTCTTTAAGCCAATCCAATGAAGGCGTCAGTATGGAAGAAGAGAGTAGTCCAAACGGATCAGCAATGGCAGTAGAAGCAGAGCATGTGCCCAAAAGTGCTCTGGATGAGAAAGTGGGTTTCCTGGTGAAATTCATGCTTCTCAAGTATCAAGTGAAAGAGCCATTCACCAAGGATGATGTGTTGCATTTGTTGATTGGTGAGGATGAAGAGCGCTTCAGTGAGATCCTCCTGCGAGCCTCTGAGCGCTTGGAGTTGATCTTTGGCCTTGAGGTGAAGGAAGTGGATCCCTTTAACCACCGCTATTGTCTCTCCATCATGCTGGGCCTCACCTACGATGGGATGATAAATGATGTGGATGGTGTCCCCAAGACCGGGATCCTGATTCTTATGCTGAGTTTGATCTTTATGAAGGGAAACCGTGCCACTGAAAATGAGGTCTGGGAAGTGCTGAGTATGACGGGGTTCCATATTAATGAGAGTCATTTCATCTTTGGGGATCCCCAGCAGCTCATCTTCCACGAATTTGTGAAGGAAAAGTACCTGGAATACCAGCAGGTGGCCAACAGTGATCCTGTGCAATATGAGTTCCTGTGGGGCCCACGAGCCCACTCTGAAACCAGCAAGATGAAAGTCCTTGAGTTTGTGGCCAAGGTTCACAGAATCAGCCCAAGTGATTTTCCAGAGAAGTATGAGGAAGCTCTGCTAGATGAAGAAGAGAGAGCCCTAGCCAGAAATTCAGTCTGCTCTGGCTCTGGTCACATGGCCACTGCCAGTTCCAGTGCCGTGGATGAATTCTTCTTCTAGGTACAGTAAAGCCTGAGATATTTCCTTCCTGTGTTAGTCAAGACCAGTGTTCAGAGTTGAAAGCATGTACACCTGTAGTGAAATTGTACTTTTAGAGAGAATGTAGATATGTATCTTCCATTTGTATCTGCTTGCTTGTGTAACTTGACAATGTGTTTCTTTATTTGTTGATATTTTTATTATGCAAATGTTCTTCAATTACGTTTCACTTTGAAATCTCTAAGTTTTACATGATAACTGTCACACCTTTATGCTGTTTATGAGGTTTAGTACTATGTCCCTATTTCTAACCAAATTCAGAAGTGATCCATTTTATTTTGTAATCTGAGTTAGTAGAACATCTTATTTCTCATAACATTTCTTTAGAAATATATAAGAACTCAGATTTAATATACTTGCCATCAATAGCATGGAATAATTTTTAAAAAGGTATTGAATTGTTAACACTTTTATTGCTTTTAGGCTGCTTTGTAAAACACAATGCCTTTATGTGGATTTGTATATGCTTTTATATGGTATAATAAAAATAAATGAAGATAAATTAATTCTATGCCCCCTGTTTCATTTATTCCCCAAACCTCTATTGACACCCTGCTTTGGAAAGCACTGCACCAATACTACAAATAGTGGGATATCAGGACTTGGGATCTCCCCATAGAATTTCAGGACTTGGAATCTCCCCATAGAATTTTACTGTAATACCTGTAATCTTAAGTGGTTTGTGACAGAATTTTCTAATAGCTAGAAGACAAGTGTAAACAAGGTATGGATAGAGGTGAGCAGCGCATATGAGTTTTTCAAGAAAGTGTTTCACTTGAAGCATGGCAATTGGGGGTTTCTGAAATTCTCATGTTCATCAATGGAAAATTATTTGTCACTAAGCTAGATTTTGGGTCAGTAAAGCTGAGGGAATAGTGCTCAGATATCTGAACATCAAATAGTTTTTCTCAGATTTTGACCCCATGTGCTTGTATTGGAAAATTTCTGTAAGCTTTTACTTTTTTTTCATAGTTAATCCCAAGAGAAAATCCAACCTGTAACAGGGATCGAATATATTCTCCATTCACATTATAGTGTAATTTTTTGGTACGTAAACAGGGTTTTAAAGGTATCTTACCAAGTTATTTTCTGAGACAAAAGAATGATACCACCTTGACCTTAGTTATTAGAATCCACTGGGGCAGGGATTGGCTCTATAATATGAGAGCCAGTGCTCCCTTCACTGAAAGAAAATTTGAGTGTGTTATCTTTGCTCTAATATGCAAAACTGCAAGCAATGTCAAAATATTGTTGGAGGTGATGTCAATGAAAAAAGTGGAGGTATATCAAATGGCAGCTGTATATAAGGAGACAATTTAGACCTTTGCATTTGAATTATTTCCAACTGTGGAAATCACCAATTCCAACTAAATCAAATACCATAGTTCAAGGGCAAAGAATTATGAAGTTTACTAATTGAAGAACATTGTGGTCACTTTGCATATTCAGTATCCTGTAATACTTTGTTTTCAGAGGATATTAGGATTTAGAAAATACACAGGTGAGTGTGCAGTGATGTGAGACCAACATAACCAAGGCAATAATTGCTATTCATAAAAGTCCTAAGATACTCCGGATACTTTGCCATGTCCTTCATATATTACTCATCATGCAATAATCTTAGGGTACAGGGCTTATCAAATCAAATTCACCTACATAAATATTCAGGCTCTGATGTCTTGTGATCATACCCAATTTCACATATGTGCTACATGAACACAGTGACTAGACCTCTTTGAATAAATCTAAAGCTCACTCAGTTGCATGCTTCCCACTTGGATTAGAAACTCTTTCTCCTAATTAATTTCTCAAAACTCCTTAGTTGCTCTCCCCAACAAAAAAGTGTTTATTATCAACTAAATTAAAATAGATTTAAGTTGGATATTGGAAAGAAGAACATGCACTATTTGAGGGATATCTGAGTACTTCTGTTTCCTTGAGTCCTACATACATTTTCTGCAGGGTTACTGACAAGAAACTCTGCCCAAGGTTTGGTTTTTCTATCTAGACCTAGTTCATGGTGCTTCCCAAAACCATTCACCCGGGGATTCTCAAACAGTGCATACTCTTTTCCAAAATAGAATCTGATTTGCTGTCCTTCACAATTTCATCCTCTAAAGGTAGGGTACTGTTCCCAGTGGAGCAAACATTGCAGAATTATTGGTTGTCCACCTCACTTAAAGCACTGCAAACCCTTATGAGCCCCTTTCCACATGCTACCACTACTCTGATGGCAACATCCTGTTCCAGGTGGAAAGTAAGCTTGAAGGTGAAATGTAGACCTGACCACCCTCCTGGGCATCTCTACCACAACTTCAAACTGTTTGCCCACTCAGCTGTGTATAGAGCCTCACATTCTCCAAAATCTTTTTTTGACAGGGATCTTACCCTGACATTCAAAGGATAATTACTAACCATAATGACATTTGCAAAGGAGTTTTCAAGAACTGTTTCTCTTGAAAGTGACTACTGGGCACACAGACATAGAAATGAGCTTACCAATGTAATTAAACGCAACACATCAACTTAGTATTTTACTTATGTCATCTCCATGAAGTTTTGAAGAAATGAAGAAGACAGTCTCATGAGAATAGTTACTTAGAATCCACTGGACTGGACATAGTCTGCCCCAGCCTAAGACTGTGAGAGCTCACTTCATTCAAAGGAAAATTCATTTAATTATTTTATTTATTCATTTATTTTTTGGTACCAGGGAATAAACCCAGAGTCTCTAAATCGCTGAGTCTCATTACCAGCCCTTAAATATACATTTTTAAAATTTTAAGCAAGGGTTTCCCTAAGTTGCTCAGAGTCTCACTAAATTGCTCATGCTGTCTTTGAAGTTGTGATTCCTCAGACTCAACCTTTAAGCAGCTGGATTTACAGGTGTGTGCCACCACGCTGTGCTGCATTCTTTGAAAAATTTTATAGTTTATCTTTACTGTGATTTAGCAAACCATTATCAGTGGCAAACATTTTTGGAGGAAGATACATGAATGAAAAATTGGAATTGAGTTAAACACCAAGGTTGTTATTTAAGCTTCTGTGACCAATAATAGAAGAAGAAAGATCAAAGACCATGTGAATCACTCTGTAAAAAAAATCCATAAGGATGTATTCCAACAATTCCAGGAGTCTTTCCAGGAGTTGAAAAATATTTCATTAGCAGACATGTTATTGTTGACTATCAAAAATAAAAATTATGCATCATCTTTCTGCTGATTCCCATTGCTTATCCCAGAAGAAAATCCTGGGGTTTTTCCCACTATTTATAATGGCTATTGTACAAATTTTTGTTTATATTAATCTTGAAGGTATTATATTTTGAGAATCTACGTGTAAGACTTTAAAAATTCTCATCGTGTTAAGATTACCAAAGATATTGCGTAGGTAAGTGCATTTAAGTGTATTTGAATCAAGAAGGCAAAATCTCAGGGATTTTAATAGCTTGTTGTGAGCCAGTGCTTAGAGTTGACTGTGTAAAATGTCAGGATCTAACAGTATGAGATTTTAAAATTGTTGCTGTATTCAAGAATAATACACTGTACCAGGAAAAGAAGGTGATTGTTATAAACATTCAAATAGTTGGTTTCTATTGAGTACCTACTATGTAGAAATACTTGTAAGACACTAAGTATTTATTTGCACCCTGTCAGCACCTACTATGTAGCAATACTTGTAAGAGACTAAAATACCTATCTGTACCTTGTCTTCCTTTCCTTTTTGGGTATGTGAAAAAACTACAGTACCAAGTATAATTCTAATTATCAAGGATCGCTTGTCTACCACTTGCCATTGGTATACAAGTCAAAAGAATATCTCTCATTTCCAAGCCAATTTATTTGGTTTCCAGTTTGTCACTTCCCACGTTATTCTGTAATCCTACTGCAAACAGGAAAACCACATGTTATGATAACATTGAGTTGCATGCTGCAGCCTGTACTCCTGGGTTACAAGCTTACACAATGTCTACCAGTGCACAGGTGTGTTATTTAGTTATTTCTGGAAGGTGAGAAATCCAATCCTTGTCACTCCATCCTCATTCAAAGAGGAAATTGTGTAATTAATAAATATTCAAATTATTACAGCAAGAAATTATCTCAAAAGAGAAAGTCAACATTTCAAAAAATATTTAAATTAAAATTAGAATGGGAAGACTGTGGAATACATAGCAATCCTTATTTATATATATAATTTTGTCCTGTTGAGATTTTGGAAAATGGACTTATACAGGAGGTTGAATTTTTCTAGTTTACTTTTGTTTACCCAGCTGAAAGACCTAGAGACTAACTCAAATTTTTGCATTTCCCACTTTTATGACCTTTTCTCTTATGGCATTGTGTGTTTTATGTACACTTCAATGTTATACTCATTTACTCATTGAAGCACACTGGGTTCTCTTCCAGCTTTTGTCCTTGACAAAGAAAACTTCTACACAGGTGCAGAATTGGATATTCACGTGTGAATGTGATGATTTTCCTTCTCTAGGAAGGTAGGCTGTAATGATGTATGAATAGTAAGTGTATTATAGCTTTACTAGAAACTTGTGAATGATTTCTCAAATAACCCATGACATTTTATATTCTAAAATAAGCGTATGAGAGCGTGAGAGATCCCCCTGCTCCATATTCTCACCAGAACTTGATATTTCGACCAGTTTTTGAAGGCATTCTCAAGGTATTTATTGGCAGGACACAGTATTTAAATTCGCATTTCCTTAAAACATAGTGATGTTTAACTTGGTTTCTTCTGCTTATTTGGCATCTACATGTTGTAGTTGGTAATGCACGTGTTCAAATCGTATGCCTTTTCATATTTCTGTTGTTGTTTTTTAACATTGAGTTTAGAGTTGTTTTTTTATTTAAAAAGTAATTCCTAGGCTGGAGTGGTGGCTCAGCACTTTCGGCACTTGGCTGGCAAGCACGAAGACCCGGGTTCAAACCCCAGTGCCACGTACACAACTGAGTGCTGGAGCAACTAAGGCCATGTGAAAAACTAAATAAGGTTGTTTCTTTCTCTGTCTCTCTCACTGTCCCTCTCTCTTAAAAAACTAAAAAAATTTAAAAAAATCAAAAGTAATTCCTGTGCCAAATATGTGATTTGCAAATATTTTATTTCAATACATAGATTGCAATTTTCTTCTTACATCTGTGTCTTTCCCATGGCCAAATGTTGTAGTTTTGGTTAAGCCTAATATAGTGATGTTTTCCTTTATGGATCAAAAGTGAAATTTAAAAACTTCTCACACAGATGTGGAGTGGTACGCCTTGGAGTTGGATTAAGTCTGTAGTCACAGGTGAACACAATGACAAGTTTTGTTGGAGTGGATGTTCTAAGGTCTCCCTTTAGTAATTCCAATATTCTAGACTCAGTGGGAATTATAACGTATCACAGCATAAACCTGAAGAGGTACCTCAAACAACATGTGCCAGCCAATATCAGTTAGGTCATGTTAAGGTACCAGATGAAAATGTGTTTGCTTAAAACATTATTGCACATGCTATATGAAACACCTAAAGCCACTTCATGGTTGATAATTGACATTTTATGATTCTTTAATAGAATATAAAGAATGGACTAGACATATTCTAGTGAATATCAGAAGGAAAGACACATAGAAACATTGAGCATTTGTTGATGAAACTGATATAAATACACACATACATATACATATTGTTAATAAATATTGCTTACATGTACAAGTACATACGATGCTCTTAATATAAGTGTTAATAAAATAATTGCACTATATCATGTCATGTTAAAAGAAAACAGCAAGTTTACATGTAAGACTCATCAATTTCAGAATCACTTTGGATTAGAGGAAGTCCAATTATGATGGAGGGAGGTTGTGAGGAGGTGGAAGGAGGAGAAAAGGCAAGGAAAATAGGTTATAAATACTGTATGGTACACTTTACTGCCTTAAGAAACAAAGTAATTCCCACAAAGGCATGTAAAACTAGAAAAGTGAAAAAAAATATATTTGTGTACATATATATATGTGTGTGTGTGTGTGTGTGTGTATTTATATATATAGTTATATCTATAAGTGTGGGAAATGCAGAGATATGAAGCCAGGAAATGGATGGGTGGAAGAATAATAGATAAGGATCAATGCAAGTTCCGTTGTTCTGTCCTGAGCACTTATCAATGTGCAATATGAATTCCTTCACTTTATAAGCATACGGTGCTTTTAAAGTGTAAATGTAAATATATAATGAAAAAACCGAGGTGTTAGGAAATCTGGGTTATCATATTTCCCATGAAATATGATAACGTATCACAGCATAACGTATCGCACTTAAAGAACAGAAGGTTGTCCTGATGGTAATCCTAGCAGTACATGATAGGTATCCTTAGCATTCTTTTTCTCTAGCAGATCACACTCTGTCCTAGGTTCTCTGAATTATGCTGACATCTGACTCATTCCTTTTTATCGAGTTAGACAAAAATCTTAGACCATGAAGGGAGGAAATATTACTCATAAAGATTTAAATCAGAAAGAAACGATTCCGAATATAAACTGTCATGGGACATTAGAATAAAGGGCAAGAGGGCATATCTGCCGCTTCATAGGCCCAGGAAGACTATAGGATTCTGTGGATAGATGCGAGAAGTAAGGTGTAGAGCATTGGGTTTGGGTGCTATTTCTGCAGATAAAAAAGTATTCCAACACTTCTTCTCTCTTCTTTTCAAAGGTGCCTCTCATCCTGGGTACAGTGCTGTAATTCTGGCCAGCCTGGAGGTTTAAGCAGAAGGACTGCAAGTTAGAAAATAGCCTCAGTAACTTAGTGAGACCCTGTCACAAGAAAAGAAATTAAAAGGCTTGGGGAGATAGCTCAGTGGTAGAGCACCTTGGGATTCAATAGACAGTTACAACAACAACAACAACAATTATTAAAAAGACTCAGACTCAAATATTTTGAAGATACCTAAAACTCTATAGCTCTCTTCAAAGACCTTGAAAATTCCCCTCAACCATCCCTACCAATGCAGCTATATCATGCACAATAAATAATTGGGGTGTTAATGGATCTCCAAGGAAAAGAACTCCAAGTATGTGCCAGGTCCAGCCAGACAACGAATGTTTGTGCAGAAAGCCTCTAATTAGGAGATGGTTTGGGTATAGAGTTCATTGCTCTCCATTCCTCTTTTCATTAATTTTCTTTTTACTCCCCTTTCTCCCTCCTGCCATTTCTTACCTTTTCCCCATCTTTCCCTTTACATTATATTTCAAATGTTATTATTTCTAATGGGTTCAAAACCTCAGCTAATGAATAATATGCTTATACATTTACTAAGTTCCCTCAGGCTTAATAGTAGGAGTTTGGATATTCAGTATAAGTGAAAATCCTATGTTATTTCCATTCTGTTACAGGATAATGTGGCATTGCAATGTACAATGTATGTTTCTTCAGAATATTGAAAGAAGACAACAATAAAAAATTTTCTCTCAAATGTTGAAATGAAAAAAACAAATGATAGCCAATTCTTTGTTTCCCTAATAAATCTATTATTTTGTGAAATACAATGTGCATACCAGGATTTTCTTGGATTATGAATTATGTAGGGAAAATCAAATCTGAGTAAATAACATGGCATGCTCATTGGCTCATTTATTCCTATCACACATCAGCAGTATGGGAGACACTGTGCTTTTTCTAGGGAAGCTCTGATTTTTGTGTCCAGGAGAAATTAGAAGGTGATGAGATATCATGGTAAACCAGAAAGAAACAAAAAGTGTATGGAGGCAATAATCCAGAAAAGAGCAGTAATCTGTTAATGTCCCTAGGCAGTTGGACATTTTGGAAACTACTTGTTCTTCAGTAATAAGTTTAGCTATGATGAGGGTGAAAGAAAAATTGTTAGGTGTTCCTCAAATGACATAAATTTGAGGTGATGCCTGTCTTTTGAGAGATTAAAGCCTGGAATTCAAAATGGATTTTATCATTCACCTTTGTATATCCTAGATAAAGTAGACAGGACCTATTGAAATTATAACTTAAGGTAAGGGATTTGGATCCTTTTCTGAGTTCACTTAATCACACTTTGCCAAATATTTCTTTTGCATATTTACTCATGAATACATGTTAACTTCCTTTGAAAACTAAGGATGACTCTTAAGGAAGAATACTTAGGAATATCATTCAAAGGCATTAAATATAATCAAATAGTTCAATATTTGCTGAATAAAATTTCACAATTACTGTTAGACATGAATTATTTTAAACTTCTTTTTTATTCCTTATTTTTAAACAAGAATGACTAAAGCTACTATGCTATGCCTGTCACACTCTTCTATATTGAATGTGATGGGGTAGATGATATGTCTCTTTTACATGACAAACCCACAAATAAAAAGACAATGTGCCCTATTTGGTTGTGCTTTCCACGTGAACCCAAGTGCCCCATGAATCTAATGCAGATAAGAACCATAGATCTTGAGTTCAGAGAACACGTCAAGGTGGACAGAGTCTTCTGTAGTCGCCATCATCCCAACCCTTACAAGAGGGACTCTCCATTAATTTATACAATCTGAAGGACACCACAACTTGGGCAGAAAAAGAGAACCAGCTTGCCAGTACTCTCATTTGCAGAAGAAACACTCATTCTGGTAGGGAGAATAGGCAGGATTTCCACCCTATAACACAAGGGCAAATTTGCACAGCACTGAATTAAAGTCAGTAATGTTCTCTAGGTTTTTTTTCAGTGAATCTGAAATCAGTGCAGCATTCATTGGTGAATTTTCT
>PVKS010053349.1:0-10435 GCA_004027875.1 Aplodontia rufa
TAGGGAGTCATCCCCCTGTTGCGTTAAGAATCACACAATTGAAGTTATTAACTTAGCCTCTAACATACTGCTTCCTGATGTATGCTAGCTTCCACAAATGAGAGAAACCATTCGGCCCTCGAGTCTCTGAGATTGGGATACTTAGCATAACCTTTCCATCTTCATCCATTTGATTTCAAAAATCAGGTCTTTTTTTAAAGAGAGAAAGACAGTGAGAGAGAGCGAGACAGAGAGAATCAATTTTTATTGAGTTTTTCACATGGCTTTCATTGCTCCAGCATTTAGTTGTGTACATGGGTGCTGGGGTTTGAACCCGTGTGCTTGTGCATGCCGGGCAAGCGCTGTAACTGCTGAGCCACTGCTCCAGCCCAATTTCAGGTCTTTTTAAATAACAGACCAAGTGGACTAAGACATGGATTATATGTATTTATGCATAATATTATCTAATTTTTTCTAACCAAACTAACATAATGGAAAAATATGTTAGAGGATCTTTGCAAAGAATCCATGGATTGAAGTAAAGACCAATAACGCAAGCACAAAGAAAATGGCAGAGCATGTTTCTTAATCCACCACTACAACACTTCTTTATCTTTATTTCACAGCGAACAAAGTCAGTCAAAAGTTTTTCCTAATTATCAAGAAAACTATTAGAAATATGAATTTATACTAATATTTTACCTCAAATGTGCTTTATCATGTAGTTCACTTCCTCACACTTCAAAATAAATATTTGAACCACAAACATCTTGCCATATCCATTCCTGTTGCCTAGTTCCTTTATTCTTTGACACAATTTAAATAGGTGGAGAAAAAAAGGAGTCTGAAGTGTCAATCTCAGGTGATTGGATGACTTATGATGTGAAAAGTTGGTGACAAAATTGTGGATGATGAAGTCAGATGAAGACATCTAAAATTTAATAATATATTACACTCACAACAGAAAATGGTACAGATAGAGATATAGAATTCCATTTTGAAGAACTTAAAAAATGAATTTATAAATTCAAGATTCTATAAATGGAAGGACATTGCCAAAAGATACCAAAGCAACATACCATATTTTACTTTAAATGTTAAGTGCATTTATAACTGTTTTAGTCAGCTTTTTCACTGCTGTGACTAAAAGACCTGATAAGAACAGTTTTAGGAGGAAAAGTTTATTTGGGGGCTCACAGTTTCAGAGGTATTAGTCCATAGATGGCTGACTCCATTCCTTGGGGCTCAAGATGAGGCTGAGCATCATGGCAGAAGGCATGGTTTCAGGGAGCAGAGAGAGAGACTCCATGCCAGATACAAAATATATACCCCAAGGCATGCCCCCAATGACTCACCCTCCTCCAGCCACACCCTACTAGCATAGTCACCAGGTAATCCCTATTAGGGGATTACTCACTGACTGTGTTAAGGCTCTTATAATCCAATCTTTTCACCTCAGCCTTCACATTGTCACACATGAACGTTTGGGGGACACCTCACATTCAAACCATAACAATAACTAGTAACACATTTTTTTAAGAGAGAAGAACAGTGTGAGAGAGAGAGAGAGAACCAATTTTTATTGAGTTTTTCACATGGCTTTCGTTGCTTTGACGCTTACTTGTGTACATGGGTGCTAGGGTTTGAACCTGTGTACCTGGGCCTGCAGGGCAAGCACCATAACTGCCAAGCCACCGCTCCAGCCCGGACTAGAAACACATTTTGAATTAAAGGAAGTCAGTTCCAAAATGGTGGTACCTACATGTTTTGGAAAAGAATCTTTGCATTAAAAAAAAAAAACCCCTGACATCTCAACAGATACAATGGCAGATAGAACTCTAAGGAATTGTGTTGGCATGGTGTGAAGAAATGACCACAAAAGAAGATGGCTATAATCAGTGAAAATAAACATAAAGGTGAAGATACTATAAAGATACGTTGACAGCAAAATCTGAATAAATTTATTGTTAGTAAGCCTATCTTGAAGAGAATTCTTTAGGCAGAAGGGAAATAATCCCATATAGGCACTAAAAGGTATAAAAAGGGATGAAGACCAATGAAGAGGTAAACATAAGAGTAAAAGCAAATCAATGTGATTGTAGAAAATAATAACAGTATAATTTAATGTGGTTTAAAATATACATAGAATTAAAATGCATGAATTTACTGATTCAGAAACAGCCAGAAAAGTAGATCATAGAAGGAACATGTTCATATGCATTTTTTTCAGTCCCATATCTCTGTTAGAAATAAAAATTATACAGAATTTTGAAAATGAATAAATGAATAAAATACATTACAGCACTATGGAGTTTGGATAGGCTTATGTAGCTCCTAACTTCAGGATTGGGCATGTGATATACACCTGGCCAGTAAAACACCATGATTGGTTAAGTGAAGGGGATATGATCAAAGATGACCCATTAAGAATCAGCAAACACCAGCTCTGAAATTTTGGCTGAAAGTGTTATGATAGAAACACTTGTGTTTCACTGCAGTTTCTTAACACTACTATATACGTCTATTTGTTTTTTTAAAGAAAGAGGGGACAGTGAGAGAGAGAAAGAGAGAAGTAATTTTTTAATTTAGTTTTTCATGTGATTTTCATTCTTTGGCCACTTCGTTGTGTACGTGGTGCTGGGGTTTGAACTCATGTACTTGCACATGCCAGGCAAGCACCGTAACCACCAAGCCACCATTCCATCCCCCTACTATATACGTCTTAGCATTCCAAAGCCTTCTTTTTTTAAAGAGAGAGAAAGAGAGAATCAATTTTATTTAGTTTTTCATGTGGCTTCCACTGCCCGGACACTTCGTTGTGTATGTGGTGCTGGGGATCAAACCTGTGTCTTCGCACATGCTAGGCATGCACTGGAAACGCTGAGCCACAACTCCAGTCCCCCCAAAGGCCTTCTTAACAATGGGGTAACTTATCAGAAATTAATCCAAACAGAAAGAAGCATAGATGATATATGAGAGAGACAAATGTTGGATTTAAGCTGCTGGGTACAATCAAATGAGAACTTGTCCTATCTCTGGAATTTGCAAGTTGCATGTCAACTGAATTTTCCTTTTTTAAAATTAAAGTATGATTATAAAGAGACAAACTGGGAATGTAAATTGAGTTAAAGAGTTTTATCATTATAACATTATCAAAAAAGCAAAAAAAAAAAGGAAGCAATTTGTATCAGGCTGTAATAAGTCAAGAATGCCTGTGTAATCTCTAATGTAACCATTAAAAGGATAATTAAAGTATGTACCACCAACCAAGCTAATACAAGAGAAAAACTGAATAACAACAAAATATTAACCTAAACAAAAGAAAAGAGAAACATAAAACAGGTGAGTCAAATAGAAAAAATATGAGAGTGAAAAACTCAATATTGTTAATTTCATTAAATATGAATTGACTGGTAATGAAAATGTTCTAAATTTTATTGTAGTAATGCTCACATAATCCTATGAATATACTAAAAGCCATTGAATTGCATACTTTAAATGAGTGAATTGTGTGGTGTGTGAATTTATATCTCAACAAAGTAGATTTTAAAAGTGAATAGGCTAAATATACCAAATAAAATTGTCAAAAAAACCCAACTACATACAATTTACAAGAGGATCTAAAAAGACATATTCCACTAATACCAACTACAAGAAAGCTGATGTAGCTAAACCAATATCACATAAAACATGACTAGAGATACAGAAGAACATTTCATAATGATAAATGAATTAATCAACAAGGGAAATATAACAAATTCTAAAGCTATATACATCTGTTATAGATATAATGCAAAAATTGATAAAACTAAAAGAACTAGGCAAATCCACAACATGCAGTAGGAATTTTGAACATAATTATATTAATAATCAATAGATAAAGAAAACAAAATAACATTAAGACAATAGAGGATCCAAATAATTAAGAAACTTCCTCCCCTCCCTTCTTTAATTTTGCTTGAAACACTCTAACTACCACAGAATTATATTTTTTTCAAAGGTGACATTTACCAAAATTGAACATGTACTGGATAATAAAGTCAGCCTTGAAAAATTTCAGTGGATTCAAATCATTTAGATTATGTTCTCACCACAAGAAAGGTAAACTTGAAATTCATAACACCAGGATTATTAGAAAATTCTTAACTGCCATCATGCATACGTTAATAATGGGGACATATTAGAAACGTGTTGTTAAGCAATTTCGTCACTGTGTCAGTACTATAGAGTGTACTTAGACAAACCAAGTCTGTTAGGATGTCACTAGCCAATAAAATCTTAGGGGACGGCCATTATTTATGTGTCATTAACTGAAACATCATTATGCAGTACATAACTGCACATGGAAAATAAGCAACATATTTCTAAATAACTAATAGGTCAAAGAAGAAATCTCAGTAAAAATAGAGAACATTTTAACTGAATGATAAAAAGCATACAATATGGGAAATTTTCCAGAATCAAGCAATGCTTAAAAAAATATGTATGCCTTACCTGCATACAATAGAAAAGAAGAAAAGCTGAAAACCTGTAATCTAGGCTTCCATCTCAAGAACTTAGGAAAAGAACAGCAAACATATATCACAGAAAATAGAAGGAAAAATAATAAATGGGAAAAAATTAATTAGCTAAATATGTGAATACAATAGAAAAATAGCAAAAACAGAAGCTGGTTTTCTGAAAAGAATCATACATTTTGCATCTCCCAAGAACAATTAATCAAGGAAAAAGACAGAGAAAATATCAATTATCAGTATGGGAAAGAAGAAATCTATATCACTATCGGTCCTAAAACATAAAAAAAAATATTAAAATATAATGAAGAAAAATTTAGACCAAATGATAAATTGCTTAAGAAACACAACTTAGGGACTGGAGTGGTGGCTTGGTGGCTGCAGCACTTGCCCGGCATGCACAAGTATGAGAGTTCTAACCCCAGCACCATGTACACAACGAAGTCTCATAGCAACAAAAGCCACGCGAAAAACTGAATAAAAATTGTTTCTCAATTTCTCTCTCTCTCACTGTCCCTCTCTCTTTAAAAAAAAAAGAAACACAAGTTAATGAAAAGTGTTGGCTGTAGTCTGAATGCATCCCACCAAATTCACATGTTGAAACTTAATCACCAATATGATAGAATTAAGATGTATGGCCATTAAGAAGTGATAAATTCACGAGGACAGAACTTTCATGAATGAGCTTAGTGACCTTATGAAAAAGCTTCAGAGAGCTGCCAGGCCCTTTCATCTATTTCCTCACGTGAAGATACAGTATTTGTCTCTTTTTGCTCTTCTACATTCTTCCATGTAATGACACAACAGCAGATGCCATCATGGAAGCAGAAAGTAACCCTTCACCAGACACCAAATCAGCCAGCCCTGTGATCCTAGACTTCCCACCCTCCAGACCTGTGATAAATAAATTTATGCTTATAAATTACCCAGTCTGAGGTATTTTGTTATAGCAACAAGAATGGACAAAAGAGTGGCACTAGAAGAAAATCTAGTAATCTGTTACAGAAATTGAAGCACCTTATTAAGCACCTTTCTAAACAAAACCCCAGGACCCAAGTGGCTGTATACATGAATGCTTCTAGTCATCTAAGGGAAAAAAACTAGTCTTCACAAATACTTCTAGAGAATATAAAAAGTGAATACATTCAAACTCTTTTTTAGAGAGAGGGAGGGAGAGAGAGAGAGAGAGAGAAACATTTTTTATCTAGTTTTTCATGTGCCTTTGGTTGCTCCAAGACTTCATTGGGTACGTGGTGCTGGGATTTGAACTCACATACTTACGCATGCCAGGCAAGCCCCATAACCACTGAGCCACTGCTCCAGCCCCCAAACTCTTTTTTTAAGGAGAGAGAGAGGGAGAGAGGGAGAGAAGGAGAGAGAGAGAGAGAGAGAGAAAGAAAGAAAGAAAGAAAGGAAGGAGAGATAGAGAGGAAGTAAGAAGCAATGCAGAGTTGGAAACAGACTATAAATTATATAACTTACAAAAGGCTTGCTTGTATCCAAAATATATAAAGAATTCCTACAAATAATTAAGAATGGGGCAGATAACAACATAGAAAATGGTGTGGGATTTGTCTACAGAAAGGCAATAAATTAACAGAGCAAAAAAGGACCAGAACAAACACATGTGTGCACGTACACACACACACACACACACACACACACACACACACACACACACACCAGAGATGGAAAAAGAAATATGCAGTAGGGCATGGTGTCATATGCAAGCAATCCCAGCCACTACAGAGGCTGAGGTAGGAGAATCAGCAGGATTGTTTAAGCTCAGGAATTCAAGGCCAGTGTGGGCAACATAACAACACCCCCTCTCAGAAAAATAAGAAACCCACTAAGGCAAAAATAATTACTAGGGACAAAGAATGATATTATATGCTGATTTTAAATATCATCCACTAAGGACCTATACCAAATATGAAATATACACCTACAACAGAGCATCAAAACTAATGAAGCAAAAACTAACAGAAGTAATATATTGAATAGTAAAGGCTATGTATGAAAAACCTATAGCCAACATCATACTGAATGCAGAAAAATCAAACCCATTTCCTCTAAAATTCAGAACAAGGCAAGGATGTCGACTGTCACCAATTCTAATCAGTATATAACTAGAAATTATATTCAGTGAAATGAGGCAAGAGAAACAAATAAAAATGATACAAGTAGGAGGAAGAAATCAAATTATTCCTATTTGTAGATGATATGACACTCTAGTTACAAGGCCCTAAAGACACAGGAGAAGACCTTTGATCTGATAAATTCAGCAAGGTAGCAGGGTACAAATTCAGCTTACAAAAATCAAGAGCTTTCCTATACACCAAAAAATACACCCACTGAGAAGCAAATCAGGAAAATAATTTCATTCGCAATACCTTTAAAAAGTATCTAGGAATAAAGATGTCTGCAGTGAAAAATACAAAACACTGATGAAATAAATTGAAGAAGTCACTAAAAGATGGAAAGACTTCCCATGTTCAAGGATCCATAGAACTAATATTATTAAAATGATCACATTACTGAAAGCAATGCCTTACAGATTCAATGCAATCCCATTCAAAATACCAATGGTATTGTTCACAGAAAAATAATTCTATAATTCATATGGAAACAAAAAACACTCTAAATATTCAAAATAGTCCTGAACACAAAGAGCAATGCCGGACACATCACAATATCCAATTTCAAAACATACTATTGAGCCATAATAACAAAAATAGCATAGTACTAGCATAAAAACAGACTCACAAAACAGTGAAATAGAATAGAAGATACAGAGACAAACCCACACAGACACAATTATCTGATCATTGCCAAAAACATACGTTGAAGAGAAGATTGCCTTTTCAACAAATGGTGCTGGAAATACTGGATATACACATGTAGAATAATGAGATTAGATCCCTATGTCTCATCCTGTACAAAAACCAACTCAAAGTGTATCAAAGACCTAAATGTAAGGAAGACTCAAAATCTTTAAACAGATGGAAGAAAACAGGGGAAACTCTTCAAGACAGGCACAGGCAACAAATTCCTGAATAGGACTCCACTAGCTCAGAAAATAATAGCAAGGCTCAACAAATGGTTCTGCACCAAATTAAAAGGCTTCTGTACAGCAAAGGAAACAATTAACAGAGTGAAGTGGGAGCCTACAGAATGGGAGAAAAACTTTTTCAGCTACTCTTCCAACAGACGGTTAATATCCAGAATATATAAAAAAATGGAAAAACTTAAAGGAAAGACAGAAAGAACCCAATCAGTAATGGGCAAATAAACTCTTAAAAAGAAGTAAAAATGGCCCATAATTATATGAAAAAATATGTTCAACATCTTTAGCAATCAGGGAAATGCAAATCAAAACTATACTGAGATTCCATCTAACCCCAGGCAGAACAGAACTCATCAAGAACACAAAAACCAATAAATGCTGGTAAGAATGTAGGGGAAGAAAGACTATTCATACACCATTGGTGGAAATGTAAATTAGTATAGCCACTGTAGAAATCAGTATGGTGGTTCCTCAAAAAACTAAAAATGGAACTACCATATGCTCCAGCTATACCACTCCTGGCCATATACCCAAAGGAATTAAAGTCAGTATACCATAAAGACACCTGCATTCCCATGTTGATTGTGGCACAATTCACAATAGCCAAGATGTGGAATCAGCCTAGGAGACCATCAACAAATGGATGGATAAAGTAATTGTAGTATACATACACAACAGAGTATTATTCAGCCATAAAGAATGAAATCATGTAATTTCCAGGAAAATGAATAGAACCAGAGATCATAATGTTAACTGAAATAAGATAGTTCAGAAAGACAAGTATCACATATTTTCCCTGGAATCTAGGAAATCTGGGGGTGGGAGAAGATGATGTGAAAAATAATAGGTACATTATTAAATAAGAGGCAGGAGATTATGGGGAGGAGGGTAAGAGGGATAATGAGATGATTCAACAATAATAGTTGGAGACTTTGACACTGCACTTTCAATAATGGATAAAAAAAGTTAAATGAAAGCTAAAAAGATGGGGCTGGAGCAGAGACTCAGCAGTTATAGCACTTACCTGGCATGCACAGGGACCTGTATTCAAAACCCAGCACCATATGCACAACTAAGTGTCAGAGAAACAAAGGCCGGATGTAAAAATAAATAAAGTTGATTCTCTCTCTCCCTCTCTCTCTCTCTCTCCTTATATGCTAAAAAAGATAAGAAGGAAATAGAACTCTTTTTTTCGTACCAGGGGTTGAACCCAGGGGCTCTTAACCACTGACCCAAATTTCCAACCCTGTTTTGTTTTTTAATTTAGAGACAAGCTCTTACTAAAGTTTCTTAGAGCCTTGCTAAGTTGCCAAAGCTGGCTTTGAACTTCCAATCCTCCTATCTGAGCCTCCTGAGCCACTAGGATTACAAGTGTGTGCCACTATGTCAGACTGGAAATAAAAATCTTAAATAACACTATAAACCAACTAGAACTTACAGCAACAAAGCAGAATATACATTATTTTCAAGTGCAAATGTAGTATTTTCTAAGATATACCAAATATTAGGCCACAAAAATGCTTAATATATTCAAAAGGATTGAAACCATATGTAGTATGTTCTCTGTTCACAAGGAAGTAAAATTAGAAATAAATAAGGTATATTGGAAAATTTACAGATATTTAGAAATTAAATGGCACATTCCTAAATAAGCAATGGTTCAAATAAGAAATCTCAGGCGAAATCATAATATACTTTGAGATGAAGGAAAATGGACATACAACATATTGAAATTTATGTGATACAGCTCAAGTAGCATTTACAGGGAAATTCAAAGCTATAACACTTATATTTAAAAGGAGATTCAAACTCATGTATTAGACACAGCAAAGGCATAGGCATAGCAACACATGATCTAGGGGAACCATAAGTACATAGAGGAAGGAGAGGGGAAGAGAAGAGGGAAGGAGAACAGGGAGGGATCTAGGGACACAATCAACAATGTAGCATACTCTTTACCCTCCCCCGAGAAGTCAAATAATACTTATGCAATCATTTAATTCTGGAAAATTCACAAGCAAATATATAGATATACATATATATATGTATATATATATATATATATTAGGGGTAAAATATAGAAGAATCTAGAGACTGGGGTGTGGGTGATGTGGGGGTAACTCTGGTTTAGGAGCAAATGCATATCATATTGTTACTTCATATGCATTTATGATTGTACAACAACTCAACTCCTTAATAAAAAAAAAGAAGATTCAGCTAGGGCTGTTGATCAATAGCAGAGCACTTGCCTAGCATGTATGAGGCCCTGGGTTCAATGCCCAGCACTGCAAAAAAATAAAAATGAAAAAGAAGACTCAAATGACCTTCCACCTTAGGAAACTAGAAAAATAGAGCAAACAAAACCCAAAAGAAAGTAGAATGAAATAATAAAAATCACAGTAAAAACTAATAATATAGCAAATAGAAAAGGAATAGAATGTGACCCAGCTATCCCATTCTTCTGTAAATATCCATAAGAACTAAAATCAGCATACTATAGTTTTATAGCCACTATAATGTTTATAGCAGCACAATTCACAATAGCTAAGCCATGGAATTAGCCTAGGTGTCCATCAACAGATGAATGGATCAAGAAAATGTGTTATATAAACACAATGGAGTTTTACTCAACCATAGAGAAGAATGGAAATGGACGCTATCATGCTAAGTGAAATAAGCCAGGCTCAGAAAGTCAAGAGGTGAATCTTTTCTCTCAGACGTGGAAGTCAAAGCAAAATAGGAGAAAGAAGGTGTAATGGAAGAAGATTGGATATCATAAAGATATAATGTAAATCAGCAGAATAGAAGAAGGAGAACCAGAGAGGGAGGAAAGAAGAGAAAGAGGCAGAAATACGGATTGAATTTAACAATAGCA
>PVKS010053350.1:0-10435 GCA_004027875.1 Aplodontia rufa
TTGTAAAAACAACAACAATTGGAACTTGATTTTAAACAGCATCCAGGCTTCCTACGCAGCTGGGGTCAACACGGCCAGCTGCTAAGTGTCAGTGAGGTCACCTATCATCCTTTAAGCAGGATAATCAATGCTGTAGATGAGATCAGAAACCCAAAGCAGGAACTCTTGGCATTCCTTGAGCTTGTAAAATAGACAAGTAGGAGACAGAATTGTTGTTCCTTTGTCAAAAAAGTGGTTACTAGGATTTGGGTATTAGGACACCAACAAATGCCCAATCTCAGAGACCAGTCACAAGAGTTATTTTTCCGTACACACCTGTAGTCCCAGGCACTTGGGAGGTAGAGGCAGGAGCAACCCAAGTTCCAGGCCAGCCTGGACAACGTAGTGAGCTCTGTCTCAAAATAAAAAAAAATAAAAAGGGCTGGGGATGCGGCTCAGTGGTCACTTGTCTAGCATGTGCGAGGTGCCCTAAATTGATCCCCAGCATCACAGGGGCAGGGGTGCTGTTGTGCGTTTGCTTTCGTCACAATGGAACAGGGGTTGGGTGGACAGCAGGAAGTAGAAGAGGGTAGGGAGGTGGTGCCCTGCTACACCCAGATATTTGGGGCCTGCCCCATCTTCCAGAACTGTGCAATAGAGCAGCCATTGGTCTATTAGACTATTGGCATGTCAATGAATGAAGAGTCAAATTCACCTCATCAGTTGCCTTAGCCAGGTTCCCGGTGTTCTACAGCCACATGTGACCAGATGCCTCTGGCTGGATGGTGCAGAATGGAAGCTTCCAGGATTGCAGGAAGTTCTGTTGGATAGCTGGCTCTACACTTAATTCCTCCATGGGGTTGAGTCTTGCAGGCAAAAAAGAGAAGACAACGAGTAGGGTTGGTGAGGAGTAGTAGGCATATTACATCCCTGATTTAATGGTGAAAACCTGAGGCCTGATCTCCCTTACTGGAAGAGGATTAAGAGGATTGAGAAGTATAGATTTTATACTTACAAAGAAGCAGAGAAGCATATGAGCCTAGGACCTCTTGGGTACCCATATCCTAGTGGCCTTATCAGAACTGCAAACTATGTCATACTCTAATCCCTGTGTTCCTAGTACAACTGACCGATCTTTAAGGAACATTCTTTTACTTTGGGAGCAGGGCAGTGCTGGGGATGGAACCCAGGGCCCTATGTGTGCTGGGCAAGCTACGTCCTCAGTGCCATTACCTATATATTGCAAAGGTAGCCACAGAGGAGTAAGCAAGGCTATTCCAATAAAACTGTATCAAAATCCATGTCGGGTTCTTGATTGTGCTTCATAGGTGTGACATCTTGCTGGGGAAAAAAACACGGGAATTCAGGTGTCGGTGAAGGTTGACTCTCAGGTGCAGGGGCTCTCGCACAACAACAGACAACTTCACTCAACAGAGAAGGCTTCATACGATGTTCAGCTCATCAGAGCAGACCATAAAGACAACCGTTCTGTTTTATATTCCAAACCAAGGCTTGACAAAATTTCCTGAGAAGAGCCACATAGGAAATACTGTAGGCTTTGTGGGCTGTAGTCTTTAAAGCAAAATTCAAGTCTGTGATTGTATCACAAAGATATCAATAGATGAATATGCAGGGCCACGTTCCAATAAAACTTTACAGAGGGCTGGAGTGGTGGCTCAGCGATTAGAGCACTTGCCTGGCATGCGCTAGGACCCAGGTTCAAACCCCAGCACCACGTACACAACTAAGTGTCGGAGAAACAAAGGGCAGATGGAAACTGTAATAGAAATAAAAATTGTAAGTGCTGTAACTGCTAAGCCACTGCTCCAGCCCGCAGGTCCTCTTCTTTTCCTAACAAAATCACCCTTCTCTTTCTATCCTCTCCAAAAAAAAAAAAAAAAAAGAATCAGGTTTGAGGGTTGCACACTCACAGATGGGGAAACTGAGGCACAGCTAGGTCAAATGACTCAGGATAATGTCACACAATGGGCAAAGGGCAGAGTTGGGTCCAAAAGCCAGGTTTAGTTCACGCAGAGCCTGGGACTGAGTGTCAGGGGTGGATGTTGGTGTGTGTATGAAAAGAGCATTGTTTCAAATCCCCCAACACGGAAACCAGGAGAGAATTTATCCACAGTTACTCCCAGAGGGGAGAAACCAGAACAGTGAGGACAGGGAAAGTTGCAGACGGTATCGGAGAGTTGATGGGATTTGTTTGGACATCCGCGTGCTAGGGTGAACTGAGGAGGAGCCACATCAGCTGCACAGGGCCTGCGGTCTCAGGGTGGCAGGCGGGGAAGTCATGGCCAGGATGAGCCAGCAACTTGTAACATGCAAGGAGACCCAAGTTTAGCCCTCCCCATACTTTTCAATAAAGAGAAATTTGTCTCTGACATCAATTTCTCCTTTTCTCTGTTCTTGGCTTGAAAAAACAAACCCACAAAATCAAAATGTTGGATATGGAGAAGCAAGTCAAGTCCCGAAGGAATGGAAGGAAGGTTTGCATTTGGTAGCTATGTCAGGGGCTCTTATTTGTTGTGCAAAGTCTGGGTGGTAGGGAAGGCAGTCAGAGACGAAGAGAGCAGAGTGAAAATCAGTCTACACACTGTATTCCTAGGAGAATGGAGAAGAGAGGTGGCCTCAAGAGAACTGTGCTCTGCTCTCGGAGAGACAGGGGCAGGACAGAATGATCAGCTCCAAGAGAACTCAGGTGCATGAGAGAATTAAGGGAAGGGCAAAGGATTTGGACAAACGCCACTGGGGGTTATCAATTGGCCCCCTTACATCTTTCTTTGGGAGTTGCAAGTCAAGTTTTCATTATAATTAATTTTTTCACAATCCCTAGCCGCAGCCCCTTCTAATTTGGTGATGTGTGGAGCCCTGACATTTACAAGAGCTCTCCAGGGTTTGGGGAATCAGAAGGCAAGCATTGGTCAAGGTGTTCTCTAACACCTTCTCAGGCAGAATTATCCTCAGGAAGAGCTCCTTTGTAGAAGGGTACATCATAGGTGATTTAGCCAAAGTCCATGCTATAAAAAGGAAGTGTGTCTAAAGGATCACTCAAATATAAAGAGAAGGGACAAAGAGACTCTGAAGCAGTACCCTGCTTCCTTTGGGGCCTCCTTGGGTGATATTTTTTTTTTTTTTAAAGAGAGAGGGACAGTGAGAGAGACAGAGAAAGGGAGAAACAACTTTATTTAGTTTTTCACATGGCCTTAGTTGCTCCAACACTCAGTTGTGTACGTGGTGCTGGGGTTTGAACCCGGGTCCTCGTGCTTGCCAGGCAAGCGCCGAAACCGCTGAGCCACCGCTCCAGCCCTTGGGTGATATTATGGATACATTAAACTAGTCCATTTACTTATTTTTAGAGCCTTCCCCCCCACCCCCAGTCTGTGGGATCTTTCTCTGAATTCACTCACTGAATTCCTTTAACAGGAAAAGAGAGCCTGATCAAAAGAAAAAGAGAAAGAATTGGTTCTCAGGCCTGCCATAAAAATTATTCTAGAGTCCAAGAATACTAAGAAATATATCTGGAATATAGTTAATAAATTAAAGTTTTAGAATCACAGTCCCATGTGAAAAGCTCCAAAGAAGCTCCTTATGAAAAATACTAAATTGGGAGAAACTTGCTAGAAGCTCAGAGTGTATCATTAACGTATTGATTTTCAATGTTTTCCCTGATTGCAAAAGTAATATATTCCTAGCCGGGCACTGTGATGCACACCTATAATCCCAGCAACTCAGGAGGCTGAGGCAGGAGGCTATCAAGTTCAAAGTGAGCTTCAGCAACTTAGTGAGACCAACATAAAACATAAAAAGGGCTGGTGATGTGCCTCAATGGTTACGCACCCCTGGGTTCAATCTTCGTACCAAAAAAAGAAAAAAAAAAGTAATATATTCTTGGAAAACAAAACACTTAGAGAAACAAAGAAGAAAAGTGTAAAGTATGTGTAATTCTTTCACTGAAAGAGAGGTATTATGAATATTATGGAGTAAACCCCTCCAGATGAGCAAAAACACACATACACACATACACACATGAACAGATATGTGCATGCAATAAACTTTTCTGAAAAACAGAATCAAAGAGTTCACATTTCTTTGTAGTCTTTTCCCCACTTCAACTTTGTTAAATATCTTCTCACATTATAAGTATTTATTCCCAGCCTTTCAAAGGCTAAACAAAATCCTATCATATTAATTACTATTCTGGGCTCGGAGGTTGTTTCCAATTACTGACATGATGAATCATTCCCCTTGATTACATCGATATTATTTTAAAGCAAAGCAATAATTCCAACTAAAACAGGGACATTGCTAGACCCAATCTCTTGTTTTTTGCATTCTGAAACACTGCAGCCGTGTTTTGGGAACTGATTAGCTATGATGCGTGTGAATACACCACACTCTCTCTGAGTGTCTCCAGCTGCTCAAGGGCTGCATCAGCCTGCATGGGCATTAGGAGATCAGTGTGTCCCCTCGGGTAATCCAATACACTTGCTGGGCTCTAGCCAAGACCTCTCTCCGTCACTCCAGGAATCAAAGAGAATGGATGGCTCCTATTACATCGTGTCCCCTGTGGATTCAAATGTTCAGAGCCTGATCCCAAATGTTTCAGAATGGGACTACATTTGGAAAAAAGATCTTTGAAAAGATCATTAAGGTACAATGAGGTCATGGGGTAAGTTGTAGCCCAGTAAGATGGGTGGACTTCTAAGAAAGAGATTGGGCCAGGCACGGTGGCGCATGCCTGTAATCCCAGCGGCTCTGGAGGCTGAGACAGGAGGATCCCAAGTTGAAAGCCAGCCTCAGCAACTTAGCGAGGCCCTAAGCAATTTGGCAAGGCTCTGTCTCAAAATAAAAAATAAAAAGGGCTGGGAATGTGGTTCAGAGGTTGAATGCCCCTGAGTTCAATCCCTGATACCAAAAAACAAGAAGAAGAAGAAGAGGAAGAGGAAGAAGCAGCAGGGGGGGTTGTGGAGCAGGGGAGAGGAGGAGGAGGAGGAGGAGAAAGAGGAGGAGGAGGAGATTGGGATACAGATAAAGAGGGAAGGTCATGTGCTGACCCAGGGAGAAGATGGCATTCTGCAAGATGAGACCTCAGAAGGATCCAGACCTGCCAACACCTTGATCTTGAACTTCCGGTCTTATTTTATGAGAAAATAAATTTCTGCTGTGTAAGCCTCCCAGTCATTGAAAGCTTGTTACATCATCTCTAGGAAACGAATGTAGTTCCTGACATTTCAGAGAGTTTTCTGGGTAAATTGAGCTCATTAGAATGGACAGCTTTCAAATCAGAGAGGCAGAGAAGGGATTTAAAATTGGGGCTCCAGAACTCTTGAGCGAGTGGTCTTCGGCAGGCCCCTCGCGTGTTGGACCCTTGGTGTCCTCATCTCGGCATCTGGACCCATGGCTCTGTGAGAGCTGGCACCTGCCTTTCGAGGATTCCGAGGCTGACAGATTTGGAAAGCTGCTAGCGCAGCCACCATGAGCCCTGTGACCTGGTGACCACACAGGGTCACATCCATTGTCATGAAGTGAGTCTTGATCAACCACGTAATGTTTTTTAAAAATTGCCCGTTCAGAACTTTTGCTTTAAGACAGACTCACTTCATTTAGCCCTCACAGTGCTTTTTAAAAACTTTGAATTAATTGCTAATATTTTAAAAACAGAAAAACCTACACAAATTCTAGGTTCCTGGCTTTAAAAAAAAAAATCACAAGATGTGGCAATTCTGGGTCCCCATTCTCTGGCTCACTGTGGTCCCTGGGTCTGAGACTCATCTTTGCACCTGTCCAGCATGAATTTATATCCCAAACACTAATATATAAACTAATTTGTATAACTAAACACACACACAAACATGTCACCGTGTATATGTACACTTATGTTGTGTGTGTGTATGAATTCCACAAGTAATGGAAAGTGTGAATGAAACTATAATTTTCCTGATGTGACTGCCTATTTTACACTTGAGATCACACAGCTAATGTATGGCCACAATTTTAGCTTTGGAAGGGACCTCAAGAATTACCTAGTCTTTGTAAAACCCTCACTATATTCAGGAATGGTTTTGTTTATCCGATTCGATTTTTTGCTAAAATAAAAACAAACACAAACAAGAAGCTTGAACACTTAATTAGCCGTGCTAATTTTCTTTCTCTCCCTTCCAGCAATCTCCAAATCTTATTAAAATACTCCTAGGTATTCCTAAAACAGCCTTACCTCCACCCAGCCCTGTGAACCTCAGCGTTGTCTTGCATCAGTTGCTAGGTTACTGAGGAAGATTTATGCACATCTATTGTTAATTTCAAAGACAGTTTTCAGCTCTGCCATAAACATCGCTGAAAGCAGACACCACACTGGCACTGAGACGCTCCTCCAGCCTGCCCTGAGGAGCGACATTCCAGGGCACATCCACAAAGTCCAAAATATTCTGGTAAAAAGGGAGAAGGCTGGTGAATTTTAAAATAGCTGCAAAAACAGTCCAGTCAATCTGAGACATTTGGGCCCATCTCCAGTGCCCTCTTGCGCTAAATGCATTAGAAGGTTTATTCCCGGAGCATCATTTGCCCTCCTAATTTGCCTGTATGAAATTTAATAGCATACTTTCCTCCCCCACCCTTTCTAGCAACACCCACATTCCTAAAAGGATCTGCAAAATGATTTCTCAAGCCGGCAGATTCATTACCTTTATTTTTTTTAAGAGAGAGAGGAACAGAGAGAGAGAGAGAGAATCAATTATATTTAGTTTTTCTTGTGACTTTCATTGCTCCAACAATGCAGGTGGTGCTGGGGTTCGAACTCGTGTCGTCGCGCAAGCTGAACAAGTGCTATAACCGCCGAGCCACCGCTCCAGCCCCGATTTGTTACCTTTATGAAGGCTTTTATAATGGACGAGTACCATTTTAACAGGTTTGGACAATATGTATGGATAGGATGGCTACTGCCATGGGTAAGATATGAGGATATCCAATTTTCACAAGGGGCTCAAATCAAAAATGGATAGTGTGATCATAATCATAATGACCCTTTGTGCGGGGTAAGCACTTTTACTCCAGGCTCTGCTGAGCACACCATCCTCAGAGTCGCAGCGTGAACTGGTCAGAAGCCTGGCTTTGGCATCCTGTCTTCTGGCTTAGCTGACTTCCTGACTTCCTGCGTCTGCCAGCAGGTGGCTGGTCGCACCTTTCCCTAAATCATCCTGCGGGGTCTTGGGAAGGGTTGTTTCCAAATGGCAATGCGAACCTGGCACTTGCCTGCCTAAGATCAGCCGTTGACCGTTCCTAATCGACGGGATTGAAATCCACGTTCCTGGGCCCCTTCCACCTGCTCTCCTCAGGCATGGTGCTGCCCAGCTGAGCTGCTCTTCTGAAGAGTCCCTGCGAACCGTGCTATTTCCTGCCCCGGGATCTTTGCTCATACTGCATTCTTTGCTGTTGAAATACCTCCACCACCCAGTTCTTCCTGAACTTTCCAGTGCTGACTCCCCTACCTTGCCCGCGTGGAGTTAGATGCCTCTCCCCTGTGGCCCAGCATTCCTCTATCCATGCACCTGCAGAATGGCTTTGTCCTTGTGGCCTCTTCGTTTGTCTGTTTCCCTCCTATTTTGTGTTTTCCGCAAGGTAATGTCTATGTATCTTTTAGTAACCCAGAGCCTGTATGAAATTTAATACGAATGTTGGAGGGAGGAATCAAAGATTGCGAGAGAGAGGTCAAGAGCCCCATCATCCTGATGCACAGAGGAAGCCACCCAGCACCCAAGAAATTGAATGACCCCAACAACATGGTGAGGCAGAAGGTGGGCAGGGACTAGGATCCTTAGAAATGTCTGAACTCATCATTCAGAGTGGAGAAAGCTCCTGCTTGTCACTTGCAGAACTGGAGTGCTTACTCCAGTGCCCCTCCAAACAGCCAGCGTGGGTCAGCTCTCCCGTGAGGCTCTTCTTCCTTCACAGGTGCTGCCGAAACCAGTTCTTAGATGATTTGCACCAGGATGATTCTACTTTGTTCCTCTGCTGTTAAACATTTCCTCTTGTCAGAGTAGAAACCTCAGACTTTCCATTCTCTGCGCAAATCACCCTCCAATTGCTCGCGCCTTCTTCAATCACCATTGAAAATGCAAAAATAACCGGATTCTGAGTTTGCACGAAAAGGTGTTCTATGCATGGTCTAATCCAAAACTCCCAGAAAAATACATGCCCCAAATCCCAAAGCCAGCAAGTCATAAATCAGCCCTCGATCCCCAAGGGGTCTAATTCCAAGTTCATGGACTTAACCACCTTACAATTCTCTTGGCTGTCTGAGCCGTTCAGCTATTCGGCAGTGAAAAGCTAAGCAGATTAAAAGCACATAATTCTCCCTCTCGCTCATTTTCGCTTTGCTCTAATACCAGCTTTATGGAGACCTAGCCACTCTCTTCCTCTGAGGATTATTTTTAAAAATGAGTTTCTTTCTCATACCTCCTCCCCCTCCCAATGATCGCCAGGGTGCTGGCTCCATGTAGACCGTGTGATTCACGGGTACTGCACCAGGACGAGCCAACTCATTAGTTTCAAAGCCTCGAATTAATCTTACATTACTGTTCCCGAAGGTGAAAGGTCATGTTTTATCTTCTTAGCTGCATCCACCACCAGGGAGGAAATTGGATCTTCAGGCAGGAGGGAACCTCTCTCCCTTAGAATCAGCTGTTGATGTTTCTTTGTTGTGAGTAAAATTGTACACAGAGCACAGGGGTTGATTGTTTAAAAGCAGATTTTTTTTTTTTTTAAGAGAGAAGTACAGCGAGAGAGAGCCAGAGAGAATCAATGTTTATTGAGTTTTTCATATGGCTTTCGTTACTCAAAACAGAATTTTTTAAAGTAGTAGAATTTTGTAAAATGTGGGGCAGAGAGATGAATAAGAGGCTGATGCTAGGAGTGTTTAAAAAGCTACGGATAAAAACAAACTGCTATCGCCAGATTGAAGCTCCAGGGAGCTACAAGGCTGGAGTCCCTTCTCTGCCTTCCAGCTTCGCAGTCGCCCTCTGGTGCCACCTCGTGTCTGAAGCTGACGTGGCAGCAGCCTGGGGCTAGGAGACGGCAGCTTTAAAATTGGCATACAGCAAAAACCAGTGCTCATGGCCTTAGATGGGCATGTGGAGGCTCTAGGATGTGGTGATCTGTGTTCATGCAACGTGTAAGCTGGGTCCCAGTCATCTCCCGGATCACGAAGGGTAGCCACCCCAGGTAGCGAGGCGTGGTTCCCAGGTTGGGCTGCCCCAGTTAGATTGCAGTTCCTCCCGGGCAGCCGTGGCTGGATCACAGTTGCTTTGAGCAGGCAAGAAAGCTGCATTGAACTCTGCGGCTTGTGTTCACAGTGGGCAAACAGACCCACCAGTGTCTACTCTCCCCAGGCCCAGTGTTTTCTCCCAGCTCCATAGGAAGAGTTGGCTATTAAAGGAGGGGGAGGCAGGGACTGTGACAAGAGCGATGTTTCAGCCATGGGGAGCAGAGAAAGAAAAGCCCCCTCTTTACGGCTCTGAATGTTTTGACCTGACGGATGCCCCTGGAGAGATCACAGGTGCCAGGCAGCTTTGGGATACCGCACCCTCAAAACGAGGCAGAAAGTCGCCCTGTCCCAACTTGGTGCTGGTCAAAAATGCCCCACGATCACCGCGGAGCCAAGTGGCATTCTTTAAAGATACTAGCTGCTAAATGGAGCAGGCAAGAAGGTCAAAAGGTGGGATTTGTGGAAAAAAAGCAAAATATAGCCGCTGCCGCTATTAAATCAGCTTACTTTTAAATTGTATTCAGCAGGAAGTATAATGGCCCCATGAAGCAGGGCAAAAGGGTTACATTTATTGCACGTCATGCTTTCAATTCAGGTCTACACCTTATCAAGCATAGACATGGAGGAACACCAGCTGCACAGGAGATTAAAGTCCCCCACGTGCAATTTGAGGGCTGGGATGGGCAAAGAAAGGACTCAGCCAAATCAGGGCCAGGTGTGGACCCAGCAACCATTCTGGCCATTAGCTGGCGTTGAGGGGACTCTGCAGGGAAGGAGCCGGTTGCCAAGTGGCCTCTTAGCAGCAGGCCAGTTCCGCCTTGCCCACTCTGGCCTGGGAAGGGAGAGAAGCCAGGGCTCGGTCTGTCTGATGTGGGTGGAGTCCCACATTATACGCTGCGCTTGCCACCTGCCCAGCTGATAGCTGCTCCTTAGCATTGGGCTTCTGCTTATTTTAGTCATTTTTTTTCACCGCTGTGACCAAAAGACCTCAGAAGAATAATTTAAAGGAGGAAATTTTGGCTTAGCACTCAGGATTTCCATGGACTCAGTCCATAGACAGCCAGCTCCGTGGCTCCAGGCCTAAGGTGAGGCAGAACATCGTGACGGAAGAGTAAGGCAAAGGAAACTGCTGAGGACGTGGCACTCAGCACGTGACCTCTTGCGGGGACCTCACATCTGGTCCATCTA
>PVKS010053351.1:0-10428 GCA_004027875.1 Aplodontia rufa
ATCAGACGCCACCCTTCTGATGACTACCTTCTTCCAGAAAGTTGCTTCTACCTGGGGGCTCATTTTGTTGCACTGTTTGGTTTTATGCTCCTGGGTGCAGATCTGGAACCTGGTGGAGGTGGAGGGCAGCCTGCTGGATTGTTGGAGCATAGTGGCAGGGGTGTTATGCTGGGTCCTGGGGTCCTAGAGGCATGGGGTGGTCCAGAATGGGCCTGTCTGTGCACCACACTGGGATCTGAGATCCTTGGTGTTGGGGACAGGTCCAGTATAACTGGATCTGGTGGGTATGCACTATGGCTGGGCAGCTCCAGGGAGTGGTCCTCAGAGTGTCCTGGGTACCTGCTGGCCCAGGGACCAGCAGCGTGGGTGGGGTGGCTCTGGGTGGGGATGGATTTTTTTGTTGTAGGGGACTGCTGAACACTGTATTATCTACCACTCTATCTATCTACCATTGCCATCATCTGCTCGTCTTTTCTGAGCCCCTGTAGGCAGCTGATGTGCACCTTGCTCTCTTGTCTGCACAGTTGCAGAATTGTTCCTACCTATGCTCCACTTCAGTAACTGCTAACGGATTCTTGTTTGACAGCATCAAACATAAATGTGATTTGTCAATTTGCCTACCCTTTCCTCTAAATAGCAAATCTCATGAACACAGGGACTCTTTCCTATGATGGGTCAACATCTTGCACATAGTAGGCCCTCATAAATATTTGTTGAATAAATGAATGGATGCTAAGGTGAAGCAATGGTTAAGGCACAACTAAAATACACTGGGGGTAAGTCCTTCACTTTCTCACCATCTAGGTTTCTGCTTCTGCTTGCAGGAGGGCAGAAGCTCCATCCAATTCTCTTTCCCTCTCAGAGGAGGGCTGATGGAGAAATTGCCCCGTCCTGCACTGCCGCTGACCCCTTGACTCTACAGGAGGAGGGTGGACTTGGGATCTATTGATTGCTCCTTTTTACACAGGCATGCCTGAGGGTGAGGGTCCCAGATCCAGCTGGGGAGTGTGTTGTGAAACCCCACTTCCTTCCAGTGCCTAAGCCACATCTGCCCATGTGGCATTGCCAGGCTTCTGATTGTGTATTGCTTACCTCTTTTTTTTTAAGAGAGAAGGACAGCAAGAGAGAGAGAGAGAGAGAGAGAGAGAGAGAGATTCAGTTTTTATTGAGTTTTCCACATGGCCCTCATTGCTCTGACACTTAGTTGTGTATGTGGGTGCTGGGGTTTGAACCCATGTACTTGCGCATGCTAGGCAAGCGCTGTAACCACTGAGCCACCTGCTTACCTAGTTCTTAATAAAGTAATGCCTATTTGTTTTTTGGAATCCAGAGGGAGGGGTGAGAGTTGGCCTGCTTCGCCTGCCCTCCTAGTTTGCCCTGAGTTATAGATAGAATCTGTATCTGACCAGAATTACTGATATCAGGTTAATTCATCCTAAAAGGTTTCAAAAGCACCAACACAGCTGAGGAAATTGAATATAGAGCCACATGGTGGTGAGACCCTTTCCATCAAAAAATCAGTCAATTTCATATGCAAGGATCCCTTTATAGAGATCAGGCTTTCAGTGTTTCTATCCCAGTGCAGAGAGGAAGCCCGATCCACCAGCACATTTAAGAGTGTTCTGGAGAAGTACAATTCCAGTCTAGAGAGGAAATAGCCATTATTAGTAAATTATCAAAGTAGCTAACGGTTGAAGAACTTCTGTGTGCCAAGACTATGTTAAATCCAGACATGTAAATTTTCATTTATACTCTGAACAAACCTATGAGACAGGTGTTATTATTAGCCCCAATTACAGACAAGGAAACGGAGGCTTAGAAACACTAAGTAATTTGCACAGTAACTCAAAGCTAGGATGCCTTGATTCCAGAATCCCCGTTTATTGTTATTTATATGCATGCCAGCTGTGTAAGGTTCAGTCCAATAGCCCTTGCTGCATTAAAGTTAAATAAAACTAAAATGCAGTTCTTTAGTCACACCAGTCGCATTTTGCATTAGTCTGGTGGCCACCAGATTGGAAAACACAGATACAGAGCAAGTTCATCTTTATGGAAATTTCCACCTGACATTCCAGGACTAGACACTGTCTATCCCAACACAGCCTTATCAGGTAAAGATTAGCAGTACCCCAAATTGCCACAACTTCACACTGGAACTCAGGTCAGTCTGACTTTAGAGTCCCCACTCTTTTTTCCAGCAGGAAAGACGGAGTTGACCAATTGACAGAGTCCTGATTTGACTATATGTTAGAAAAATGTTATAATTTTCTTATTTTTGTTTAAACTTAACTTACAGAAATAAACCTAAATAGACGAATTTTTATAGACTATACTGAAATGCTTCTACTAGATTTTTATACATTTATTTATTTTAGATGGGGTTTTACTCCCTTGTTTTATTTTAGACTGATCTCAAATTCCTAGATTTAAGTCTCATCCTCCCAAATAGCTAGGACCACAGGCGTGTGACACAGTGCCTGGCTAGATTTTTATTTTTAATCTTAATCTCATCACATTACATTCGATGCAGTTGAATTGTATGCAGTTTCAAAAAAGGGCATTGTCTTGACAAAAACCCCAAATAGTAAACTATTAGTGCTGCTCGCTGTAGGGTATAGAGTAGGAGATGATTGTTTTGCATGTATGGACATGTATTCAGACCATTCGCTGAGCCCTAGGAGAGCTGCTATCTTAATGCTAACTTTTAATTCTCTGCAGAGTTACCTTGGCCTTGACCTAGGGCTGGCACAAGCTGGTGTGGGCTCCTAGTGCTTAGGAATCGTGTTTTACTAGACAGACCTCCAGTGTCACCGCAGGGACAGGGAACTGGGTGGAAGAGAACTCCTTTGCCAACATAAGCAAGACTCTATATTCATTCGTAAAACATCTCCAACCCTTTTCTACACAAGAGACTTGTTCTCTCTTGAGTTTGAAATCACCAAGCTCAGCCTGGGCGCCAGACATCCTGCTTCTATTTATTTTTTATTTGGAGAGGACTGGGCCAAACCATGATCCCAAACCAGAAGTAAAACAAAATACTTGGAGTCTCAACTATAGATATTTCATAATCGCCTATTAAGTCTAGGTTCATATGCTTTAAAAACCAGTGTTAAGGAAGAAGGGGTCACCATTCTGTTACATAAAGTGGAGTAGATGAATTCAGACTCTCCCTGGTCCATGTGCCACCTCCTTCCCGGCCAGGCGCAGTTTTGCTCAGTTTGGCTTTTTAGCTCTCAGTTCGGCTTTAAGCAGTGATTCTCAAACTTGGCTGTGCTTAGAATCCCCTGGGGACTTTCCTGAGAGCTTATTTGGAGGTCACAGCCCCTGTGTACCATCCACCAAAGAACAGTCCTTCTTTATGGGGAAGGTTGTCCTGTTCCACCAAGCGCACAGCTTCCGGAGGGACGCACACGGTGCAGTGAGGAAGGGAGGGGTCACCTGCCAGATCAGCCACGTCAACCCTGGCCGTCAATAGGATGATCGCCCTCACATCTTCCTCACATTTTTTTTTTGTTGGTACCAGGGATTGAATCCTAACCATTCTACTGAGCAACACCCCCCTTTTATTTTTTGTTTTGAGACAGGGTCTTCCTAAGTTGCTCAGGGCCTCGCTAAGTTGCTGAGGTTGGCTTTGAACTCTCAATCCTCTTGCCTCAGTCTCTCTGAGCCTCTGGGGTTACAGGCACGCACCACCACGCCTGCCCACCCTGACATCCTACCTGGGTTTCTAATAGAACCATAGGTCGCATTACGGATTGATCAAATCAGTTGCTTGGGGCGGGACCCAGTGTCACTATTTATAAAACTCCCCAAGGGATTCTAATATTCTGTCAAGACGAAACCAGGACCAGAGCATGGGCTTCATAAAATTTGGGCCCAGCTTCCTGAACTTATGTAGGTGTGATTTGGTGCAGGGGTGGAACTCCTCCCAGCCCCCTACTCAGTGGTTCATCCAAAATGCCAGTGCTTTGTCCCACCAGACCTGCTACGTCAGAGTTTCTGGGGATGGGGTAGGCATTGCTCTTCATCTGTAGAGCAAGAGGCTGGGCTGATGGGTCTGCGACAAACTTCCGGTTTTCAAAGTATATGATTCCATAAGAGGGTTATATGAAAACAAAGAGATAAAGGTCATGGAGAAAGGACAGTGTGCACAATAAACCCAGCTACTTCCCAGTCATATTGATTTCTTCGAACACTTTGGATACACAGGACGATAGATGTTATCAAAGGAGGAACTCGTATGGACTATGAAAATTGTGTTTTCTGACCTTGTGGCAGCATCTCAAGTCAAGCACACTTCAGAGATTGACCCTGGCAGCTGGAACCTTAATTTCACCCCAGGCCTCAAACTTTCAAGATTCACCTCTTGTTCATCACAAACAATGAGTGAGCTGTGCCTCACCTACCCTGAGCTGCTGTGGAAACGCCTCTGTCCATAACTGGAATGGTGCAGGGACAAACACTAAACACCCCAAAGTAAAAATACTCCTTGGAATCCTCTGGTCCAGGCTGGCTGCCCTACCCGCTGCACATTTGCTCCTGTGGCCGCTGGGGGGCAGCAGAGCCCACAGTTCTTCATGGCTTGTGTCCCTTTGAATCTAGGGATTTTTAAAGCCATTCAAGACCAAAAATAAGTCCCTGAAACACGACAGAATTACAATGACACAGAATTTATAATCAAACTAAGATAGGATGAGGTGTGGGCAGCCTTACCAGAGCCAACCCCGTTCATCCCAGTCACATTTGACTGCTTCAAACTCTTTGGATACACAGCAAGTTAGAGTTCAACAAAGGAGAAACTTATATGGAATATGAAAAATGCATTTTCTGATCATGTGGCAACGTCTGGTAAGGCAGATTTTCTTCACGTTAACACTGGAGTCATTTAATAAGATGGAAAGGAGAGAAGATGTGACTGGACGTGCATCAGACATGAAAATGGGCCCCTTCTAACCACCCCGTGTGGCTTCCTTCTCCTCTCATCTAACTCCAGCCACCTCCTACTGATCCCCGCAGCATTGCACCTTCTGATCCACGAGATGGAAGGAGTCCTTCCTCTTCAGAGAGAATCTGCTCCTGGCCAGCCGCTGCTGGCTTTGAACTCCTGCTTCAGCCTCCCAAGCCAGTGGGACTATGGCGTGCGCCACCACACCTGGCTCCATTCTCTTTTTTAAGATGTGCTAAATATTCTGCTTGAGAAGTTGAATTAAATTTGAAATTTAACAAATTTTGTTCGGGTGAACTGTTCAACAACTCCACCCTTAGAAGCAACATCGTTAAGTACAAATGACTTTGGCGATTTGTCTCTGAAAGAAAGTTGACTTTTAAAAATATTTAAAAGGAAATCCCCCATTTAAATTAGGTGCTATTTAAACTAAGGGTACTACTAATAAAATAGTTTGACAATTCTATGTGCTGGAGAGAACAATGAACACTTCAAGAAAATGAAAGAACAAAATGCAATTATTTTTAGAAGTTGGTGTTTATTAAGTGCACATTTCTTCAAGGCGTTTGCAACTTTCTATCCACATAGGAATAGGCAAACACATAGGAAGATGTCAGGTGCGTGCGGAGTGACTTGGGGTGAGGGCCATAGCTTCTTGTGCACTTTAAATGACCTTCAAAACAAAGGAAAAGCATTTCCATTTGTTCACTTCCTGCTGACAGCCACAGGCTCTAGTTTCAATATTCAGAGTTTGGGCAAAGTCAGTAGCACCTCTTATCATTCTGACCCTTTAGATCCTGAGTGATTCTTACTTACCCCTTTATGTTTCCTTTCCTCATCTTTGCTATGATTGCCTAAGCCACTCTGAAATTCAAACACTCTCAGATATGTAAAAAAAAAAATTATCAACCCACCCCAAATCTCAGTTGTCCCTTTGAAGTGAATGAATTCCTTAGTGTTTGGGTATTCTTTCCAGAGGCTTCTGGAAAGAATATCTGGTGCCCCTATACTTTGGCCTGAAACACAGAGGTTGGCAAATTGTACTTTTGTGGCTTCTGAAGCTCAGAGCAACTTGTTTCCTATCATTTCCCCTTTTACAAATGGGCAGATGAGTCCCTAAAGCTGAGAGCTCCAGGCAGGCAGAATCCTGGTCAATGCAGCTCCTGTCACCTCTTCAGGGCCTCCTTGCTTAAGGTTAGAACACTCTGGATTTATTTGCTTGTTTGTTTGTTTGGTGCTGGGGGGCGGGGTGGACCCAGGGCCAGGCAAAGGTCTGACCACTGGCCTACATGCTGGCCCTCTGGATTTCAACTATGAAAGCAATCCTCACTTGGAACTCACATGTGGCCCACTGAGTGTTTACAGACCTCAGCTCAGCTGTCCACATATCTAGTGTTCCTGAGCCTTCCGGGGAAGCCCTTGTCATCAGAGCTGGGATGGGGATAACAGCTCTGCAGACAGGAGACTTCAGTAAAGCCCACCCGTGGCCCCTCTGGGGAAGGTGAGGTTCAACTCAGAAAATCGGACTCAAAGCCTCTTCTTTACCTAACTGTCCCCCTTCTCATTTGATGTCTCTTCAAGGACTTCACTGATCAGCTTGAAGCCTCAGGGTCCTCTCCAATTCCTCTTTGCTACCTAACCTCCAACTCAAATTTGTGCATGTTCTGCTGACTCTCCTAAATGCAGAACTAACCTTCCCTCATCCCATCCCAGGGGCCTTGGTGGAGGCCATTCTCCTCCTGGCCTTACTGTTTTGGTCTTTTGGCCCTAAATGCTGGCCTTTCCAGGTCATCCATTGCCATAGAAGAAGACTTCTGCCACAGACAGGCAAGGGAGCTCTCTGCTCTGCTCCCATCTCTGAAGGAGCAGTGCTGGGAAGCCCCACATCATTTGACCCTGTTCCTCCTCCTGGGGACTCACTCCTACCCAGCCATTTGTCTACTTACCACCAACAGAGTCCTGCAGCCTAGAGCGGTCCCCACTCCTCTACCAACATCATCTGATCCAACTCAAACCCCTTCTCATTAAGACACGTTCTCAGCAGCCCCAGGACACAGGGTGATCACCTGGTTCTGAAAGCCTGTACAACTTAGTAATCACATCTTGGAAGGGAAATCACACATAGAAGATGCCGTTTCTTAACTGATCATGTTCCCATCTTTCCTTCCTATGGCCAAAGACCTATTTTAAGCACGTTTACAATCTGTATGTGGCCGTGCACAAGCTGAGAACCTACACAACATATTTCTTGCTTTTGGTTTTTTTCTTTTTTTTCTGCTCAGATACCCAAACTGAAGAATCAGCAATTCTCTGAGGATCGCTTTTATATGGTTCACTTTTTCCATGAAGGAAGAGTTTGCCAATAGCTCTTGGCAACAGTGGAAAGGAGATGAGAAGATCACTATTTCATCAACATATTTGGATTCAACTTTCTAGCACTGATGGGTTTAAAAGATCCAATATACTTCAAAGAGATGTCTATCAGATCTTAAAAGAGATGTCAATTAGATGGATGAATCTTAGATCCCCGCTATGATAATAATTTCTATTTTTAAAGAACCACTCCAATCCCCAGGCTGTGTATAAAAACTGAGTCACGTATGCAACTCAGTCTGGGTCAAAAGTCAGCTTGAGTCCAGGTCACAAGCCAACAGAGATTTCCTGGTCCCCAGTCGATCGGGTGTAAACAGAGCTCATGCGCTCAGGAGCCTCTCGCTGGAAGACGGGACAGAGTTTGCAGAAGCGCTTCGCGATGTGCTTTCGGAAGAACCCGGAGATGTAGCTTCTGAACTTCTCCCCAACAAAGGCGTAGATGATGGGGTTGATACAGCAGTGCGTCATCCCGAGAGTCTCCGTCACCTGCATGGCTTGGTCCAGTCTGTTAGAACTAATGCAATTATTCAGGCCAAAGAATTCCGAGAAGTTGGTCAGGAGCAGGACAATGGTGTAGGGGGCCCAGAAGAGAAAGTACACAATCATGATGGCAAAGATGAGCCTCACGGCCTTGTGTCTCTTCTCGCTCCGACACCGAAGCAGAGTTCTCAGGATTCCTGAGTAGCAGATGACCATGACGACCAGCGGCAGCACCAGGCCCAAGATGATCATCTTTAAAGTATGGAAGTTCTTCCAGAAATGATACTGACTGGCTGGAAAATGAGGGCTGCATGTATGACGAGAACCTTCTTTTTGAGATCTGGTAAAGATCATTCCTGGGAGAGAGGCAAGCACAGCTGCTACCCAGGTGACCCCACTTGTCACTGTCCCGAAGGTGATCGTCCTGGCCTTTAGAGCGAACACAGCATGGACGATAGCCAGGTACCTGTCGATTGTCAGGAGGATGATGAAGAAGATTCCAGAGAAGAACCCTATAAAATAGATCCCTGTCAAGAGCTGACACATTGTATTTCCAAAGTCCCACTGGGCTGCGGCGTAGTGAGCCCAGAACGGGAGCGTGAGAAGGAAAAGCAGGTCAGAGACGGCCAAATTGAGCAGGTAGATGTCAGTCAAGCTCTTCAGCTTTTTGCATTTGATCAGGATGAGGACGACTAGCAGGTTACCCACGAAACCAAAGATGAACACCAGTGAGTAGAGTGTGGGCAGGAGCCGGGCTGCAACTCTCCTCACATCAGATTTTTGGCAGGGTTCTGATATCCCATAATCAATGTCATAGTTGGGAGTTGTCATTTGGTCATCCATCTTGCTTGACCCTGTGAATCAACAAAAAGCAACATTTCATAACGTTGAGCGTAGTTAGTGGTCTGTCCTGAATGAGAACTCTTTTATACCTTAATAGGTCTTTAACGGGGTGCCCAGTTTTCTACATTCAACCGAGCTCCCTTTTTCACTCCAAACAATCAACTTTTGTAGGGAAGGAAAGGTTTGCTGCTATCCATCCACCAGATGGAACTGAAATTCCCCAAAGCAGCATTTCCTCTAGTAAAATCTTGTTTTCCATGGCAATGTGGGGTGAAGAAAGGGACAGGTAGGATAACAATTTTGAGAATCGGAGTCAGGCTCAGTGTAACTCGCAGTCTTATAATCTATATAGAGTGGTTGTTTACCCTAGAGGTAACCCACAAACAGCACATACCGCCAGTAAGCCAGTAAGAATGACCAGGTCCCCAGGGCACATACTTGAGGCCACTGAGCTAAGTTTTGGACCCATTTGTGCACTGAATCGTTAGGGTGACTTTACGAGGCAGATGATATTGTTCACATTTTGCAGACAGGACCCCCATGCACAGAAAGAAAGAACTTGCCCAAAGCCACACTGCAAGGAAGGAACTGTTTTTGTACACAGGCAGCCTGCACCCTCAGTGACTATGTCACTCAACCATCAAGCTACCTCAACCACTATGTCACTCAACCACCATGCTACACTGTCACTCAGTATCTGGCAAGAGAATTAAAGGGCAGGACCATCAACTGGTGCCTCATAGTCATGGTGGCTTGGGATGATGCCCAAGTTCCCAAGAAGGTCACAGCAGTTGGCACCAATGATAAAACCAGAAGTCAACACCAATGAGCAGATACCATCCTCACATTTTCTGTGGAGTTTGTGTTTGTAGTTTCTGAGTTGTCACATCTAACAGCTATCACACAAAAACAAGAAATAGCCGAATGGAAATTATTTCATCCACTTCCAAAGGTGAATATCGTACATTCTGGACAGTTTGCGTTTCCGAGGAACTGGCTTGTCTAGTGCATTCAGGTTCCATCCACTCTTAGAGCTGAAGATCTTCTCTAATTAATCCTGATCATTCTTGAACTCCCTGGACCACTGAAAGGAGCACCCAGAAAATCCCATCTTTGAAATCCTTGGCCAAAAAACAAAAAAAAACCCAACAAACAAACAAAAAACAAAAAACCCATACACTAAATGTGCTGTAGAATGGCTACAATAAAGGTAAAATTTATTTGATGTTTGTAATTTGATATTCAACTGGACAATTTTGGGCGGTTCCCTTTTTTTCCTGAGGGCAGGGAGAACTGAATTTAGTTTCTGGGGGCACACGCTCAGTGATGCCCACTGGAGTGGTTTCAGTTCTCCTTAGCTCAGGAGAATCCCTGCTGAGATTTCAACCAAGACTTATCTCTCTCAAAATCTTTCTTTTTCAGAGGTAAGGATGGTTTTAAAAGTCATATGGCTCCCTTTTAAGTCTTTCACTGATAATCACGTTTTGTGTCTGCGATGGTATCTTACCCTTTCACCTATTCTAAATCCTGACTCTTTCCTTATGGTAAAGATTAAATTTTAAGATAGTTCTATGAGCACCTGGTACTGCCAGATGTCTTCTACGGGTTTCCTGTAAAGGTTTTTACTCATCACAGAAGCTGAGCAAACAGACCAAGTGGTTGAGAGGTGACTTACCAGTTTCTCGCAGGGGGAACGGATGTCTCAGCTCCTCTGGCCAACTGAGCTGTGCAAATTGAACCTACAGCTGGTATAGAAGTAGGAAATGCACAGTTTCTCTTGAAGGGGG
>PVKS010053352.1:0-10432 GCA_004027875.1 Aplodontia rufa
TCTGCTTCCTTCTGCCACCCTCTTCCGCCATGATGTTCAGCCTCACCTTGAGCCTGGAGGTATCGAGGTGGTGGCCTATGGACTAAGACGTCCAAAACTGTGAGCCCTTAAATAAACTTTTCCTCATAAGATTGTTCTTTTCAAGGTCTTTAGACACAGCAATGAAAAAAAAAATAACTAAAACAGGGTCTTTGGTGCCTGGAGTCACTCCTAGGGAGCCAGGACAGACATCTAGTCCTTGCCATGTCCTCAGTATAATTTTAAATCTCTATGTATTGCAATTATTTCTATTACCTGGATGGGAAAACTGAGGCCCCTAGTTGTCAAGTTAGCAACCAAAGCCAAACTAGGGAAACAGGCAGAGGCAGGAGCAAAGTTCAAGTCTAGAATTCTTCTGCCTCCTCCTCCACCTCTTCTTCCCCCTATCCCTCCATCTCCTCTTCTTCTTTTATTTCTTTTTGCACTACTAGAGATTGAACCAGGGACCTCACATATGCTATGCAAGCACTAAGCTACATTCCCAACCCTTTTTAAAATTTTGTTTTGAGACAGGGTCTCACTAAGTTGTCCAGGTTGTCCTCAAATTCAAGATCCTCCTGTCTCAGCCTCCCAAGTAGCTTACAGGCATGGACCACTGCACCCAGCTTAGTATTCTTTTCTTGATGCTGTGGGGATAGACCCTAACTCTTTAGGATCAGGTGACGAAAGCAGAGCCTGGCAGAAGCATGACAAGTCTGGGCCCTGGGCAGGCCACGAGATTTGGTGGTTCCTGGGTCTGGAGACAGGAGGTAATTAATCAGCAAGTATTGATCCAGGCTCTATTATGCTGAGGTGGACATGGGGACAGCTGCAGCTGCCGTCTAGGGGTTTGCTGTCGCGTCCTTGCTGGGAGGACGACATCTGTTAATTCTATGCTTTTGCCTTCTGCAGACTCTGGCCTCTGCAGGGAAGGAAGGGGAAGACCAGGGGCTAGCTGCAGGGACAGGGTTTGCAGAACAAGTGTTTGCTCCTGGCCGGGCATCATCAGCGGCTCTGGTGTTGTCCTTCCAGCTGGTGTCAGGCTGTCCCTCAGCCAAGTCTCCTGCCACATGGATGATGGCAAGGAGAAAGGTGTGTTCTGTCACGTGAGCTGCACAAACCACTTTCTCAGCATTTTTATTAATAATTCATCCTGTAGCCCAGGGGGCGGGAGCAAGGGGATGGGAGCTGTGGGTAACAGCAGCAGTGGAGACCATGCCAGGTAGGTGCCGAAGGGGGACCCAGGAGCCTTGCCTCCTAGCTGTGGCCTAGCAACACAGCCAGGTGGCCTCAGGGGCCGTGTTTGGGAGAGTAGAGGCCTGGCATCTGCTCTTGAGGGACAGCATGTCCCTCTCTGCTTCCAGTTCCTCCCTGAAGCCGACCCAGGACACCTGGTCCTGATGATGAGGCCAGATTGGAAACAGGCCTGAGGGTCCACGGCATGCAGCAAGTCAGTCCCGAGGGAAACCCAGGACACGGGGGGTCAGCAGCATCAGGGAATGAGAAGGACTCTCCAGGTCCCCTCCATGAGGCCAGACGGGAAAAACAGAAGAGCGAAAGCCCAGCCTCCCCCACAAGAGGCAGGACCTGAAGGCAGGGCAGGGGTGATTCACAGCCTCCTACTGCCTTTCTCTGAGGACCTGCTCACTCCTGCAAACGCCATTTCCTGCCTCTGCCCAGTCTGCTGTGAGTGCTCAGAAGGCAGAAACACATGGTTGGCATGGATCTCATGATACTCAAGCAGGAGAGAGAAAACTTGAAATGCAGCAGAACGGTTTGAAGTTAGACGTCTGAAAGGACTTCCTTGACCAGCGAAAACAAGGGAATGGGGAGTTACCTGGTGTCTGTTAAGGGTAAAAAAATAATAATAAGGGCACTCAATACTTATCAAGAGTAAAGTAGGGGCTGGAGTGGTGGCTCAGCAGTTGAAGCGCTTGCCTGGCAAGCATGAGAACCTGGGTTCGAACCTGAGCACCACATACTCAACTAAGTGTCAGAGAAACAAAAACTAGATGAAAAAATAAAATTGATTCTCTCTTTCTCAGAGAGAAGGACAGTGAAAGAGAGAGAGAGAGAATCAATCTTTATTGAGTTTTTCACATGGTCCTTGTTGCTCTGACACTTCGTTGTGTACATGGTTGCTGGGGTTTGAACCTGTGTACTCACGCATGCTGGGCAAGCACCCCAACCGCCAAGCCACCACTCCAGCCCTCTTCTCTCTCTTTAAAAAAAGAGTAAAGTATATGCTCCAAGTATCATTTTAAGTGCTTTACTCATGTCATTACATTTAATCTTACAAAAGTCAAAGGAAATAGGTATTGCTGTCCCCATTATAAGGAAGGGGGCAACTAAGACCAAGAGATGTCTGCCCAGGATAAAAACAGCTATGGATGGCAAAGCCACTAAAATCTGTATTCTTTCCTCTTTCCAACAACTCTGTTCCCTGAACAAAGTGACTGAGGCCTAGAGAAAGGGTGTGTCCAAAGTTTTTCATGAAGCAGGCAAGAAATAAAAAAACTGTCCAAGATTCCTAAGGCCCTGGAGAGGACATTTCATGCGGTTCATCTAGCATGCTAACATCCCGGAATGGTTGTTGTCTACTGCCTGCTGGAGTGAATGAGACTGAGATTTTTATTTGGTAAGGGATAGGCTATAAGCTCTCAGACCGGGGTAGGCACGGGCCTTCTCGGGAATCTCACAATGGTTGGCAGGTTTGGACCAAGGGTTTCTCCAGGTTCTCTTGCCAGCTTGTTGGGCTGTTAGTTCCCTGGATCAGTTCTTTCTCCTCCAGAGGCCTTGCTTTCACTATCTGTCATCCAAGGAGGAGTGCTTGGGTCTTCTCTCAGATGTCCTCTGCAAGGACTCTGAAAAACCAGGTGGTTCCAGATGTCTAGCAAAGACCCATTGCGCTGCAATGTGACTGCTGTCCCTCTCCGAGCTCCCAGGCTGATGACAGGGAGGGCTCTGGGGTGTGGAGGCTCCTGAACAGAGGACTTCTATGTGCCCCACAATGGCCTGGGTAGAGTGGGTGTGTGTGTGAGGGGTGCACTACTTGCTCCTAAGAAGAGCAATGAGAGACGCATTTGGGAGTGGGGGGAGGAAGCCAAGGCAAGAGACCTTGAATCCCAGCCAGTGGCTTGGTTTTCTGGGGTTTGTCAGGCCCACAAGAGGGTTGTGGGTAGCCCCTGGATTCTTGGTTGTATGTGGGTGAGGATGGCTGCAGGGTATAAGGTAAAGAGGGGAGGGATGAAGATTACCCTTGATCAGAAGGTAAGGGTTGAGATTTCTAGTTGCTGGGGAATTTCAGACCTTAACCTACTGATGCCTTTTTCCTTCCATTTTTAATTAGAACATTCAATCCCAGGAAATCTGTTCTCCACCGGAACAGTCTTCAAGAAGGTTTGCTGAGGGAATTTCTTTATCTGTTTCTCAACCGGAAAAGCTGTGGGTGGAGGTGAATGTATGTGTGTGTGTTGGTGGTGGCGGTGGTGGGGAGAGGTTCTATGTGAGTTCCAGGGGATGGTGTATATGTGTATCAGGGGAAACTTGGGACAAACCTGGCTGCCTACTGAGGTGTGGCTAGGTGTGAGCTGTGCAGGATTAAGGCAGTTAGGTGGATTTCTGGGCTGAAAGTAGGAATCCTGGACTCTGGAAAGCCAGACTCACCTGTAAACTGAATTCTCAGCCTAGGGGAGAGCAGGATGTTACCACAGAGCTGGAATTTTGCCCACTTCAGCGCAGGGTAGGGACTAGACTTTCATGATGGGAAGTGTCTGTGTCTCTTTGTGTGTTAGGCCTGTGTGCTTGCATGTATGTAGGTGATTAGGTGTATAGGTATGTGCAAGAACGTCTCTATACCTGATACCTCCAATGGTTCCATTATAGGTCTTTAAACTTCTTGGGAGATGGGTCTTTCTTCCCTCTCCCAGAATCAAATAGCTCCTATTCTGTGGAGGAAGAAGTAGGATTCACCAGATTTGGACTGTGCTGAGAGCGCACAGGGACAGAGAGGGCCAAGAGAAACCGAGGGTTAGGAGGTGCTGGAGGAAGAACAGCAGGGGGGAGAAAAGTGGAGGCTGAAAGATCTGCTTTCTTCTTATGTGGGGCCAGAGTCAGGGAGGAGGTTCACCAGACCTAGTGCCCCAGGGAGGGCAGTGATCCTAGCCCTTCGCTTCCCGCTGCGCGCAAGCTCTGGGAGTGATCAGAGTAGCGGGACCAGGCCCAGGGCTGGCAAAAACTCCACTCCTGGTATTTGCACACACCGTCTTGTCTCCGCTGTACCGCGGCTGTGTAGAGTCCAGAGCTGACGCCCTCGAGCGGCCACCGAGCGGAAAACCCGGAGTGGATCTACACGCCTTTCGGAACGGAGCCAAAGGGCACCACGGAGGAGGTGGCCGGCTCCGCCGCCTTGCCCGGTGCGAAGTCGTGGCCATCTAGGGCGCACGAACAGAGTTGGTCGCGCAGTGCGGAGGGACCCGCAGGCTCGAAGAATCCAGCCGTGGGGCTCTGCCGCCCTCCCCGCGGGGCCACGGGCGGGCGGGGCGGGCGGGGCGCGCGGGGCGGCGGCCGTGCCCTCGGGGCGGCTCCGGGCGGCGGTGGGCGCGGGCTGCAGTGCAGCGCGCGGCCGGCAGCGGGCGGCAGCAGGCGCAGGCGGTGGCGGTGGCAGCGGCGCTCGGCGTTAGGCGGGCGGCGCCGGCGGTGCCCCGGGCGCGCTCACACACGCGCTCACACACACATACACACGCCTCGTACACACTCACATACGCTCCGGCGCGCACACGCGGCGCGCAGGCCGGAGGGAGGAGGCTCGGCGCGGCTCGGCGGCGGCGGCAGCGTGCTCCGCGGGCTGGCGGGAGGGCTGGCGGGTGGCCCCCGCTCCCCGGCTCCGCGGCTCTGTGCAGCCCGCGCGGCCCCCGCCCTCGGACCCGCCCCCGGGGGTCGCCCGGCCCCATGCCCTGCAGCGGCGGCGGAGCAGCGCGCGGCGGCGGGCGGCTCTGAGGAGCCCGGAGGGAGCCGGCGACGAGGGGACCATGTACCGGGACCCGGAGGCGGCCAGCCCAGGTAAGCGCGGCCCGGCGCGGGCTGGGGCGCCCCGCACTGGCGGGCAGGACGGCGGCAGCGGCGGGCGCCGTCTCGGAGCCTCAGCCTGGGGTTGCTGATTGCTGGAGTCCTACCGACTGGCCCCCAGGGTCATCCCAGCCCCGGGGGCTCGGGTTCGAGTGGCAGCGGCTCGGACCCCAACTCCCGCAGTCCGGACACTGCCAGGCTTGATGCCTGGGGCCGGCTTCGCAGTGTCCCCACAAGGACCTCCGCCCCCCACCCCCCACAGCCCAAGGACAACGTGTGTGGTGGAGCGAGGAGCCACTGCCCCCAGGGGAGCCCGGCAGTGCCCTCAGAGGTACCCCCGCTCTCCAGTGCCAGGGCCCTGGGGTGCTAGCTCTGGGGCACCCCAGGGTGAGGATCGGGCCGCTTTGGGCCAAGATTGTGGGCACAGGGGAGCAGAGTGGCATTGGCCGTGCCAACTGTGAATTGAGAGGGTGCCAGGGGGCAAGTGGGAATCTGATGCAGCACCAATGCTGGGAGGCTTCTGGGGGGTGGGGAACCGCAGGAGCGTAGAGGGGGGAGGTAGGGGTACCTGAAAGGAAAGAGCACAGGGGCTGATGACAATGGGGGTCCTGGGGGAATTTTCTCCTGGGCTTGAGGAGGGGGAAGCAAAGAACCCCAAACTCACTCCAGTTTTGCTGGGGGAGGGAGGGGGAGGGGCGGCACCCCTTTGCATTTCTCCTCAAAGGGAGTGGCCAGGAGCCCACTGTCTGCTTAGCATTCTCCAAGCCCGAGCCAGGAATCTCTTCTTCCTTGGGAAATTGCTCTGCCATTTCCTCCTTGGTTCCTGACACCTCCTCATGCAGTTCCCACCTGTAGGCAGGTCCCCTGCAGCTCTTGCCCAGGCTCAGTCCCAGCTTCTACCTGGGGTGCTCCCCTGACTCAGGACCCCCACCCCAACAGTCTGCCAATTCTGGCTTCAGGGTCTCTTTCTGGGTTGCTGTCCAATGCTGAAGCAACACTCCAACCTAGGACCTACTGCCAGATGAAGAGCCTGTGGGCTCTCTGCTGCGCCTGGGGTGCAGGTGCAGGGAGGGAAGAGCTCCAAGACCCTCCACAGAGGCTTTTTCTGAGACGCTCCAGGGCAGGCTGGTGGGCACCGGCTTTGCCTGCTCTTGTCCCAGCCCGCTTTCTTTCCTGGAGGGGCAGCCTCAGCCCGTCCCTGCCTCCTGAAGAGCTGGCTTTCACCCCCATCAGTTCATTTCAGCCCAAGTCGACTGAGGACCACCTACTGGGCGCCAGGTATTGTGCTCACTCAGCACTTGGGTATGAGGGGAAAAGAGACTCAGTTTTCTTCTCTGAAACCTCATGCCCTTCTGTGATTGTCCTCTAGGTGAGAGCGCAGGGGCATTGCCTTGGGAGAGCCCTCGCTTCATCTGTCTGGACCCAGGTCACAACCCTGGCATCTTCTCCCAAGAGGAGCCAGCTCTTAGCACTGAGGCTAGGGGCAGGGGCATTCTCTTGCGTGGTTCACCGTGGCAGAAGGCAATAGCTTAGTTGAGAGACCAGTTCAGCATATAAGGATGGAATCGGGCGAGCAGTGAGGACCTTCCTCTCCTGCCAGGCTGGCAACCTCTCCCTTCCTTTCCAGTTAGGCCACTGGCCTGGGTCCCTGCCTTCATCCCTCCCCCCCTGCCTCGTTCCTCCCACGCCTGGGCACTATGACATCACCACTCCTCCAAGCACCTCTGCCCTCTCCACAGAGGCCAACTTGACAGGCTTGGTATCTTCTGGGCAAAGGACCTGAACCAGGATGCTGTCCCTGGTGGGCTGGCAGCCCCTTACCCTTTCCTTCCTCCTCCCTGGAGGGGCTCCCTATCTGGGGTGGGACCTGTTCTGCTACGCCCCCTGCAGCTGCAGGGCCCATCAATGCCTGTGGCAGGAGAAGGTCTGAATATGAAGGCGATTGACCTGAAGCACTGCACTGGGTGGGGTCAGAAATAGGATGGAGAGGGCTGGAGCTGTGGCTCAGTGGTAGAGTGCTGGCCTGGTATGCATGAGGATCCGGGTTCAAAACCCAGCACATACTCAACTAAGTATCAGAAAAGCACAAACCAAATGAAAAACTAAATAGAATTGATTCTTTGGAAAAAGAAAAAAGAAAATAAAGAAAGAATAGGCTGGAGAGCTCAGGAACTGTTTGGATCCTAATCCTCCAGGGATCCCTGAGGGGACAGAGACCTCGATTTGGCATCTGGGCATCCTTGCCCAACTCCTGCATTCTCTATAGCCTAAAGCCCCAGGTCAGACTTCTCCCCTGCAAGCTCACTGAAGTCCCCTCAGACACTGTTCCCCCAGCCAGAACTGTCCCCCATTTCTGCCCACCCTCAAATCCCCTTTGCCTGGTAAGGGTGGGAGAGAGATATGCACCTTGGCTCCTGTGTGGCTCAGGCCAGCCCTCCTTTCCCCGCTAGTCACCCAAGAGCCGGAACCTCTTATACCCTGATGGTCCCATGCCCCTCTCAGGAACACCTGCGACCTGATGCTGCTTTTTCAAACACTTCTCCCTCGCCCCCCAGGTGGATCCAGAGGGTCTCTGTGGTGCTCCCTCGCTCTGCGTACTACTGCAAGTCCTCCTCACAGAGCTCAGTGTCCGGTTCAGACTTTACCTGGCAGGTCCTGTTCCCTCCACCTTGGGCTTCTGTCCTCTAGGCACCACACTGTGCTCTTTAGGAAGAAAGGGACTGTGGGAAAAAATGAAGCCTGATGGAGAACAAGAATGCAGATCTGTCCCCTCCCATGGACTCCTGCTCCAAACTCTGCCCAGCCTCTCCAGCTGTACATGCAACCTCCTCTCTGCCCTCAGGTTTCAATCTCTGTGTATCCTGAAGCTGTCCGGGCTTCCCTCTGTCCCCAAGCCGGGTAGGGCCTCAACAGGCCTGCAGGGGTCAGCGTTGCAGTGGGCAGGCAGGACAGCAGCAGAGAGGAGGATGGAGGGAGAGGTGACCTTGCAGTGAGCTAGTGAGCAAGGCCAGGGAGGGAACTGCTGGGAGAGAGGTCAGGTCCTGAGGGCAGCCTGCCCAGTCCCCAGCCCTCTGTGAGCTCGTCCGCTCAGGGTAGCTGAGCTTGAAGCTTCATCTGTCCCACCTGTTAGTGGGCTCTGTCCCCTACAGACACTCTGTCAGGCAGGTTATTCCTTAGGGGGCGTGGGCAGCAGAATCCTGCCTACTGCGTGGAGCAGGGGACGCTTGGCACAGTGGGTCTTCTCTCCAAGGCAGAAGGATCCACAGAGCTGGTCCAGGCAACCTGCCACTCACTGGGACAAGTTAGGGGCAGAAGCTGATGAGGATATGTGTGAAGCAGGAGTTAGGGGTGTGGGCTACAAGGGGAGATTAGGGATATACTATGAGGCTCACCAGTGTTAGGGGCCAGGGTTGGGGTGTGGGACTTGTCCCACCATTTTACTGACAGCCTTCTCTCTTGGCCTTTTCCCAATCTGCCCCATGTGCCCAGGCACAGGCCACTCTGCCCATATCCTGGGCTTGGGGCACAGTCTGCTCTCCAAGGTATGGCAAGGAGAGGGACCTGGGACTGAGCAGGTCTAACACCCAGGGTGGGAGAGGATGCCCTCTAGGGGGTGTGGGCCAGAGTAGTCAGCACCTCCAAACTGTAGAGTTGCTGTGGAGACCAGTGCCTCCTTGGCCTTGATTCATGCTGCTCTGTGGCCTTGTGGGGACAGCTGGTCCAATAGGCTAGGTGCCCAAGGACTGGAGGATGGTGGGGATGAGCTGGCCCAAAGCCCCTCCTCACTGGGGAAAATACTGGTATGGGAACATACAGGCCAGTTTGTGACAGGTGAAGGGACAGCTGGAAGATAGAAGAGCAGCAGGTGAGCAGAGACTGGCCTTTGGCCAGCTGGGTCCTGCCCCTGGCTGACCCCCCAAGCTCAGGCCTCTGAAGTCAACACTGCAGGCCGATGGTGCTGCCCAGCCCTGCCCCCCAGTGCTGCTGTTGCAGCACAGCTGTGTGGAAAAGGCAGAGGAGCCACACACACCTGGTCCCCTTCTTTCCCACCCCGCACCCCACTCTTGGCCTGCCCCCTATTCTCTTAAGGACTCACCTTCTCTCATGCCAGGGATGGAACCAGGGCCTCACACATACCAGGCAGGGGCTGCACCACTGAGCCACCTCCTCAGTCCATCCTCTCAGGGAATGAATCCTGATTGAATCTGATGGACCATTTTCAATAACTGCTTCCCCCGAGGGAGTGAGGCTGAGAACAGCAGGCAGGAGCCGGTGAGGGGGCCAAGTGGTGGGGAGAAGGGGACTCAGCACTGGGCAGCGGACTCTTGGCTAGAGGAGGAGTCTCCGCTCCGCGGCCTCAGAAGCACTGAGGCATCTCAGGTGGGCAGAGCCAGCCCTGCTTGGAACCTGCCCTCTGCTCATGGGCAGTGCCTGTCAGGTGGTACTCTTAGCCAGTGAGGCCTGCTTTCTCTCCCAGGACGGTCACTGGTCTGGCCAAGTGCCGGGGCCAGCCTGTGCCAGGCTAGCCTGGGTGCCCTCCTGCCTTGCCAGGGAACCCCAGCCAGTGGTGCCAAGCAAATTGTGCCAGTTCCATGGACATGAAGGTCCCTGACCTTCCAGGCCACAGGGGTAGCCCTACTGGGCCCTGTCCAATCCGTGTCTGGAGGGCAGGGCTTTGGTCTCACCCAGCAGAATTCCCTGAGGGTTGGAATAGAGTTGGCAGACGGTGTGGGACCTGTGGAAGGGGCTGGATGGCGCCCAGAGCCTACGCCTAGAATTCCAGACCAGTCCTTGGGAAGGTAGACCGGTGCATTGGCCTGCTCTGGGGGGCTCCGCAGCCTTTACCTGGAAGGGCAAGAGGTGTGTGGCCTGTGGGGCTGGGCTGGGAGCCGACCTGTGTGGTAAGCTGTGATGTTTTGGAAATTGATCTATTCATGTGATTGTGCGTGTGGGGCTCCAGAGCAGGTGGGAGGGGAGGGCCGCGTGGTGTAAGAAGCGCGTGTCAGTAGGTACCTACGGGTGTTTGCGTGCCACGGCAGCTGGATGGCCGTAATAGCTACGCTCATCTGAGTGCCAAGCCGCTGTAAACAGCAGCTAATGAGCGTATTGGTAGGGAGGTGCGTTGAGGTGCACCGGGAGCTGTGACGGAAAGCGTGGGGGCGGGCTCCTCCCCCAGCCCTGTGCTTGACCTCTAGGGACCCTGCCTCCCCCTGCCACACCCTCCCACCTGCCTGCTTAGCTACCTCGGAGGCCGCTATCGTCAGGGAGTTGGGCCTCACCTGGCTGTAAGCATGCTTGGGAGTGGGTATGAGATGTTCGTGGGTGCTTTCATGTGTACCGATATAAG
>PVKS010053353.1:0-10432 GCA_004027875.1 Aplodontia rufa
ATTTCCTCTGTTTGTGAGTTTTGGGTATCAATTACTCGTTCTTCTGTCAGAAGATTTCCTTGAGAATTCATTGTAAGTCAGGTTTTCTGTTTACAAATGCTTCTAGTTTTGTCTTATCATGGAAAGTTCTTATTTCTCCATCAAGTTTGAAGCTAAATTTTGCTGGGTATAGAATTCTTGGCTGCATGTTATGATCATTCAGATGTTGAAAGATACCTTTCCAGGACCTTATTTGCCTCCAGAGTCTGGGTTGAAAAGTCACAGACAATTCTTATTGGTTTACCGCAAAATGTGATTTAGTATTTCTCCTTTGCTTCTTTTAATATTGTTTCCTCGGTATCCCTATGATATGAGATATGTCTTGTAGAGTTTCTTATTTGATTTATGCCTATTGGGTGTCCTGGAAGCTTCCTGGATGAGCATTTCTGTTTCTATTTTTATATGAGAAAATTTTCTTTCACAATTTCTTTGAGGATGTTCCTCATACCATTCATGTTTGTCTCAGTTTCTTCCTGTATCCCAAGTACTCTCAGATAATTTCTTCTCATTTCATCCCAGACATTTTTAAAATTCTGATCATGTTATTTTAGTTATTTTTCTTTTTTCTTGTCAATGCATTCAAGTTTAGTCAGCCTGTCCTCATTGTCAGATATTCTTTCTTCAATAGCAGAATTTCTATTTTCTATTGAAGTTAGTCTATTATTAAATTCTTCCATGGTCCCTTTCATGCATTGACTATGGATTTTAGATCTGCTACTTCCATTTTGAGAATATCAATTTCTTTAATGATTGAGTTTCCCAATTCTTGAGTTTTCTCATTTATTCCCTTTATTATCTCTTCTATTAATTCACTGTTCCTTTTGTTATTAGATCATTAATAATTTGTTCTAGATTTTCATCCCAGTCCCTGGCCATAGCCTTCTTACTAGGGGAGTTGTGGGATTGATGTGAACCTCTTTGAGATTGATTTCTCATGTCTGAAGAGATTCTTCTCACTTATTTGACTGGCAATTCCTTTGTGGAAGCAATATAAGACTCAGGGATTCTTCTTCCTATCCCCCCAACTTAAGGACTAAGCTGTTGGATTGGGAATTTTGTTTAGTCCCTTACTTGGGATGGGGTATTGTCAGGAAAGTTGAGTTCAGTAGTCTAATCCTTTTACTGTGAACTGTTAATTACCCTTAAATTATCTAACACCTCACGCACTAATAGAAGAGTGTCAATGCGTACAATGAAAGCTTACTTTAAACAGCATTAAATTGGTTATTTAGAACAGATTATTATAGGCTTTTGAATTCAGCCTATGAAAATAATTGTACTGATAATCAATGTTTTTGGTGACATAGTATTTAACTATCCCATTTGTCAGACTTCAAAAACATACAAGTGTTATCCAGATTAACAATCACAGTGATAATCATTACAGAGCCTTAATGATGAAAGGTTGAAGGGTATTAATTATTTGGGAGTCAGGGAGGGAAGGTAATGAAAGTTAAATTTAGAGAGGAGATTATATTGAGCAATTGTAAACAGTGAGAAAGTGGAGAAAGTAAAGGATATTCTGTAGAAAGAAAGGGATCTCGATAGGAAGAAAAAAGGAAAAGAAAAGAAATTTAAAAAAGAAAGAAAGGGAAAAAAGAGAAAGGATGAAGAAAAGAAAATACAGATCCAGAGGGAAGGTAAGATAGCTGTGGCCTAATATAGGAAGGGTAAAAGAGATATTACTAAGATTCAGGTAATCACTTAAGGGAGGAAGTTCCTCCTATTGAATTATGCTTATCAGGCACATTATATTTCAAATATTATACACACTGACCAGAATCCCTCTTCTCAGGGGGGAGGTCAAGGATAGACAAGAAAAAGAAGAGGGAATAAGAGAGACAATAGAGACAAAGGAAGAAAACAAGAAAGAAACATAAAAACAAACCCATAAAAAAAGTTATTTTTAAAGAAAAGAAAGAAAAAGTGGAGGGTGGGGAGAAATCCCCCCCCTGGAATTAAAAGAACAGGGAAATAAAAAGCAGCTAGTATTTTTATATGACCATGAGCCAATAAACTTTTCCAATTATCACACTAATACACATCAAAAAAAGGAGAGAAATGAAGAATGGAAAAAAAAAACAATAAAAATGTATGTAAATTCAAAAATTAGGGGTGAAAAATAAAAAAAAAATCCTAATAATAAAAACTTGGAACTATAGTCAGTGAGAGTGTCTCTGATCCCTTTGGGAGGAGATGTTCACTGTCCCTATGGGTTTCAGAGGCAGGGTCTCTCAGGATTTTCAGGGGATCTGAAAGTATGAAGTAGAAAGAAATGCTTTCAATGCTCTCTGTGCTGGTGGTTGCCGAAACTGACTCTTGTGACTTTTGTACTGAGGCCAAGGGAATCAGCATGTTTAACTTGTAATGTGGTCCTTCTGGCTGAGGTGGGGGTAGCTAGGGCTCAGCAATGCTCCCCTTTATTCCACAAACCCAAAATGCGTTATGCAAAGTGGAGGTAGGGCCTGTCCCATGGCTTCTCTTCCCAGATCAGCCTATTTTCTGTGGCCAACTCTAGGTGCAGTTTTCAGAGCCTGTTTTGCAATCCCAGACAGAGCCACCCCAGTATGGAGAAAGGAAGCCTCCTAGGGCTTTAAAGATGGAGGCTGATTGGCTCACACACTGCCGCCACCACTGTTGCTGGGCAGCCTGCTTCACTAAGCCTGTTTTGCAGCCTCAGAGAGAGCCAGCCCAGGTCTGGAGAGTGAAAGCCTCCTAGGGCATTAAAGGTGGAGGCTGCTCAGCTAACACCACCACAGCCACTGCCTCCAGGCAGCCTGTTTCACTAGGCTTGTTGTCTGTAGGCAGCTTCCAGACACTGATCTCGCAGCCAGATGTAATGTAAGCATGGGATGTGAATTTGCAGATGCACTATCTTTAGAGCACAGTGGCTTCTCCATGGCAATGTGTTTGCTGGCTGCTAGACTCCTCCCCTACTCACAGCTGGAATGTAATTAATGTCCACTGTGCCCCACATCCCAGCCTCGCCACCAAAAAAACAAACAAAAACAAACAAACAAAAACCCCGAAAAAACCTTTTTTCTCAACTTTTTAGTTGCAAGTCTCAGCTCTTCAAATCCACTGATCAAAATGGAACTGGGTTTTCAAGATGCTATTACCCCAAACACACCTCAAAATACTGGAGAAGAACTGGGAATTTCCCACCCAGTCTTGGAGCCTCTGGGGAAGCCATTTCTGTTCAGATCACCATCTTATCTCCCTCCTCCTCTCTCTTTTAAAAACATGCTTTCCCTTTTTTAATCTCAGTTTGGAATGTTATTTTCAATGTTTCATTATCCTTCTTTTCTCACACATGCCATGACAAACATGTAATAAGATCTTATAAATGGATCACTTCAATTCATTCCATTTTTACCAACTATTTCACTCTCCGTATTTTCTTAGTTCAATATCTTATTATGTCTCATGTGAACTATAGCTAACCATAATATGTTTTCCCTAACTCCTGTCTGGTGTCATGCAAAATTGCTTCATATTATACCAGTTATTTGCATCTTAAAAAATAAAGAAAAGAAACAAATGAACACAATTATGTCAGTCATTTTCTAGTTTGCATTTCAATTCAATATGCTAAGGTCTATACTATAGACTATTACATACACTCCATATAAAGCTTTCTAAATTATTAAACATCATAACCAAACACAGCTTCTAATTCCCCATACAATCTAGTCAAAATGAAGATTTAACCATTCTTTCAAGGAAGTCTAATAACATATATGTGTGCCTATGCCTGAAATAAAAGACAAAGTTTCCCATTTCCACTTTTTGTTAGTTCATAAATATGTCTTTAAAAAGTTGTTCAAGGTGTTGGTGTGGTAGCTAAATGGTTATGGTTCTTGCCTTACATGCCTCAGGACTCAAACCCCAGCACCACATACACAACTAAATGTTGTTGTGTCAAGGTTATGTGACGTTTCCCAATGTAATTTATGTAATTGTCCTGTGTTTATTATCATCATCATACAGTATCAGGTTATACGAGTATATTACAATCTTTGTATTGATGATACTAATTATAAATATTTTGTTTTTGTTTTTTAACAATTTGGGGATGTTAGAAATAGTGCTTCATGCTGGACCTAGTGACAGATGCTTGTAATCACAGTGGCTTAGTAGGCAGAGGCTGGAGGAACACATGTTCAGTCATCTTAGCAACTTATCAAGGCCCATAGCAAAATTGGTGAGAATCTGTTTCAAAATAAAAGGAAAAAATGGGATGGGGATGTGACTTAGTGGTTAAGTATCCTTGGTACAAAAAAAAAAAAAAAGAAAGAAAGAAAGAAAGAAAGAAAAAAATAGTGCTTCCAAAAGCATTCTTGCATGAATATTTTCATGAATATGTATAGTCACTGACATTGTCATAACCTAAGATTAGAATTTCTAGGTAACAGAGTATGGATTAATCTAGGTTATTATATATCATTAAATAATAATTAAAACAGTTATTCTCTTACTATCAGAGTAGGAAAGATGAAAAGTTCCACATCCTTTTAAACACCTGGAATAGTCTAGTGTATGATATGATTTCTTAGATGAAACCAAATCAAAAGAAAGACATAAGCCATGAAAAATGAATAAGATAGAGAATGTTTTCACTTTTTTTTGTTTTTGTTTTTTTAAAGAGAGAGGTACAGTGCGAGAGAGAGAAAAAGAGAATTAAATTTATTTATTTAGTACATGGTTCTGAAATTTGAACCAAAGTACTCGTGCATGCCAGCCAACTGCCATAACTACTGAGCCACTGTTCCAGCCCCATCTTTTCACTCTTTAAATGATAAAACTCAGAAAGATAGCTTGTTCAACAAATGGTGTAGGACAATTTGGACAGCCATGTACAGACAACTGAAGCTGGATCCTTACCTTTCTCCTTACATAAAAATTAAATCAAAATGGTTCAAAGATCTGGATATTAAGCCAGCAACTTTAAATTTACTTGAAAAACAAGTAGGATCAACACAAAGGACATAGGGGTGGGCGGCACCTTCCTTAACAAAACTCCCATGGCGCAAGCAGTAAAGTTAAGAATAAATGAATGGGATGCAATTAAACTTAAAAGCTTTTGCACAGCTAAAGAATTAGTCAAGAGTGTCAAGAAAGAACCTACAGAATGGGAGAAAAACTTTACTTCCTAAATCTCGGACAGAGGGCTAATAATTGGAATATAAATATAATTAAAAAAAGTAAACAATAAAATCACAAATAATCCAATCAATAAATGGGTTATGGATCTAAAAAGAAACTTATCACCAGAAGAAGTGAGAAAGCCCAGAAATATATGAGAAAATGCTTTACATCATTAGCGATAAGAGAAATGCAAATCGAAACTTCAATGAGATCCCACCTCACTCTTGTTAGAGGGGCAAAAATGAAGAATATGAACAATGACAGATGCTGGAGGGGCTGTGGGAAAAGAGGAAAACTGTTACTTGCTGGTGGGATTGATAAATGTTTCAGCCACTCTGGAAACCAGTGTGGAGACTCTTCAAAATATTAGGGCTGGAACCATCTTATGGCCCAGCTATCCCACTCCTGGGTATTTTCCCAAAAGAGTTAGAATCAGCATATTATAGAGATGTGGCTTCATCAATGTTCATAACAGCTCAATTTACTATAGCTAGATTATGGAACCAACCCAGATGCCCCCTACTAGATAAGTGGATTCAAAAACTTTGGTATATATATGCAATGGAATACTAGTTGGCCATTAGAAAAAATGATATCATGGCTTTTGCAGCCAAATGGATGGAGATGGAAAAAATTACGCTAAGTATCCCAATCTCAGAGACTCAAGCACTGGATGTTTTCTCTAATTTGTGGAAGCTAGAATACAACCAGAAACAGTATGTTAGATGGCTAAGCTAATAATAACCTCAAAATGTATGAATTTTTACACAAACAGGGGGAACATTTCCTAGGATTCCTTGAGACTTAGGGAGGGGCCGGGGAGGGGAGAGGGATTAGGAAGAATATCTAGGAGACTGGAGGGAGGGAGTATAGGGGAATCATCTGAGAAGGAGATCTCTGATTTCCACCAGAAATCCATTTAACACAGGGGTTCTTTTGGGGGAACATAGAACCATGGGGAACCCAAGGGCTGAAACCATGACATGGCATTAGCCTTGGCAAACTATGTAAATATACTTTGTTCTTCATTGTTTGATAATGATCCCCCCTCAATTGTAAGTTGATATTCAACTAATAAAAATAAAATAGCAATAAAAAATAATGAAATGTAGAACATAATCTCACATGTTAGTATGTGCATGTATGTGTCTACATGTTTTTGTGTACATATGCATTGGATGCAAATTACTTGTGTCCAAAAATACATAAAAGTGCTTATAATTTAACAATAATGTGTTAAACAAGTCAATTAAATATGACTAAAATATTTATGTGAACAAATCACTGTGATATAGGTACATCAGTGTTTATATTAGCACAATTTACAATATCTTAGTGAATGGAACCAGCCCAAGTATCTGTCATCACATGTATAGACAAAGAAAATGTGGTATATATTTACAATGGAAATTTTTCTAATTTACTACAAAGAAGAATAAAAATGGGTGGAACTGGAGAACACCATATTAATTGAAATAAGCCAGACTCAGAAAAATCAATTGTCAATGTTTTCTCTCATATCCAGAAACTAGACATGAATAAGGGGAAAAAGAGTGAAATCCCATGATAATAGAAGAGATCAGTGGAGTAGAGGAAGGTGAAACAAAGGGAGAGACCAGAAATGAGGAAAAAAGAGTAAGGATAAAATTAAATTGATCAGATTATGTGATGTACATATATGAATACATCATAGTGATTTAACCATTCTGTAAAGTACAAAGCACCAAATAAAAAACAATGAATGAATAGAAGAGCAATAGAAAAGAAGAAGTAAAGCTGATATTGGGAGAAATGGGGTAAAAGAGGAAGCACTAGGTAGTGAATTGGAACACATCATCATCTATGCATATGTGATTATATGAAAAGAACCTCAATATTGTATTTAATACAACAACATAATCATTTTGAAAATTAGGCAAACATGTAATAGCCATTCACAGTCAAATATATATAAATGACAGTAAATATAGCATATTATTAGTTATTAGTAATTATTTATTATATATTAGTTCTTAGAGACTGGACATTAAAAGAGCTAAGAGAAAATCAAACATGCTGCAACAGTACAAGCATGCTAGAAGAACAACAGTTTTAAAGATTGATATTGTCAAATTCTGTTAAGATGGAAAGAAAGTGAAACTTTCAAATATTGCTCTTGTGAATATTAATTTATACAACCACTTTGGAAAATAATTTTGCAATTTCTTAAATGTCAAAAATACAAAAACTGGAGAGGTTACTCAGTGGTAGAGCACATGCTTGGCATGTGCAAGAACTCAGGTTCAAACCCCAGCATCACATGCATAACCAAGTGTCTAAAAAAAAAAGCCAGATAAAAAGTAAATTAAATTGACTCTTTTTCTCTTTCTCACTCTATCTTTCTTTTTAAAAAAAGTCAAAAACACATTTTCTAAATGATTCAAACATTGTAATGCCCTCCTTAATATACACAGAGTGGTAAATAAAATGTGTATCCATATCATATATTAAGATTTGTACAGGAATGCTCTTTGAATCTTTGTTTTAGATAACCCCAAACTGGAAGCAGTCCCATGCATATCATTGGTAAAATGAATGAATTCTTGTATATTCAAACACTGAATACTAGTTGTTTCAGTCAGCTTTTCCACTTCTGTGAGTCAAAGACCTCACAAATAATTTTAAAAGGAAAAGTTGAGTTTGAGAGCTCATGGTTCCAGTGATCTTAGTCCATAGACAACTAGCTCAATTCCTTTAGATTCAAAGTGAGGTAGAATATCATGGCCGAAAATCTTGATGGAGGGAAGTGGCTCAACACATGACTCCAGGAAGAAGAGAGTTTCCATTCACAAGATACAAAATACATGCCCCAAAACCATGCCCTCAATAACTCACCACCTTTAGCTACACCTACTTACCTTCAGTTTCCATTCAGTTAATTCCTATTGTGAGATTACTTCACTGATTGGGTTAAAGCTTTCATAACCCAATTGTTTCTCATCTTAGCCTTCTTGCTTTGTCTCATACATTAATTTTTGGGTGACACCTTTCATTCAAACCATAACACTAGCTAACAACAAAAATAATGTACTTTAAAATATATATATATTTTTCTTTAGGTATACATGACCTAACATTATACAATGTCTTAATTGTAAAATCATGGAGTTTAACTTATTCAAATTCAGTCTCCAGTTTTTCCCCTTCCCTCCCTTCTTCCTACCCACAGTATTTATTTTTTACTTATGCAACAATAGCATATGCAATGACATTCTTATAAAAGCTTGGAGTATATCTTGATTTAACTCAATTCTTAGTATTTCCCCTTCCCCTTCCTTCCCCCCACTCCCTGTTCTTGTTAGAAATTCTTCCCAATATGTTAGGTACTGACATTTTTATAAATGTATGAGGTATAATGCATTCTAATTCAGTGCCTAATATTTCCCTCCCCCACTCCACACCAATTCCAGTCTCTTCCCTCTACTCTACTGGTCTCTCTGCCATTTACTAATATTTTTCTTTAAATTTGATTACTTGTTGATATACATGTTGATGAGAGTCACTATGATATATGCATATATGAACATGAGAAAGTTAAGTCTGATTCCTTCCACAATCATTCTCTATTTCATTTCTCCTTTTTCCACTACTTTCACCTTTGTCTATTCCTCAGTTATTTTCCTTATTTTAGATTAGCTTCCATATAATCAGAAAGGACATTCAAATATTGGATTTTTGAGACTGATATATTTCAGTTAGCATGATATCTTATAGTTCCATCCATTTGCTAGCAAATATCTTAGCCATTCTTCTTAGTGGCTGAGTAATATTCCATTGTGTGTATATGGCACAGTTTCATTATTTAAATAATCATGTGATTCTTATTTTTCTATGTATTTATGTGGTAAATAATATTCATTGATTTTTGTATATTGAAGCAAACTTGCATCCTTGGCATGAATCCCAGGTGGTCATCGTGCACTATATTTTTATATGGCTTACCAATATTGTATTAATGGTTTTTTTTAAAGAGAAAGGACAGTGAAATACATAGAGAAAAAATAATCAATTTTATTTTTTTTTCATCTGTTTTTTGTTGCACCAATAGTTAGTTGTATATGTGGTGCAAGGGGTTGAACCTGGTCCTCATGCATGCCCACCAAGTGCCATAGCCACTGAACCACTGCTTCAGCACTACTAATATTTTTTACATCTACATTCAATAAGGATATTGGTCTGAAGTTTTCTTTCCTTCTTTGTCAGGATTTGGTATCAGGGTTATACTGATTTCATAGAATTTGGCCAAGTTCCATATTATTTCATGAAATGATTTAAGGAAGATTGATATTAGTTCTTCTTTAAAGGTGTGGTAGAAATCAACTGAGGACCCATCCAGTCCTAAGCTTTTCATTCTTGGATGGCTTTTGTTGGTTGCTTCAATTTCATTACTAGAAATTTATGTGATAAGTTTTCTATTTTCCCCTGGTTCAATTTGAGTAGTTTATGTGTCTCTAGGAATTTGTCCATTTCTTCAAGGTTTTTTAGTTTATTGGAGTATAACTTTTCAATATACATTCTAATGATTCGTTGCATTACAGAAGAGTCATTTGTGATGTTTCCTTCTTTATCTCAGAGTTTAACAATATGCAATTTTTCTCTCTTTTCATTCATGTGGCTAATGGTTCATTGATTTTGTTTATTCTTTCTACAAACCAATTTTTTGTTTTGCTGATTTTTTGTACTGTTTTCTGACTTCAATTTCATTGATTTCAGCTCTGATTTTAATTATTTCCTGTCTTCTACTGATTTTGGTATTGTTTTATTCTTCTTTTTCTAGTATATTGAGATGAAGTGTTAGGTTATTTATTGTGTTTCTTTCTATTCTTTTAATCATGGAGCTTAATGCTATGAAATTTCCACTTAGAACTGCCGTCATGCTGGCCCACAAATTTTAATATGTCATATCACTGTTCCTATTTATGTTGAGGTATTTTTTAAAATTTCATTCTTGATTTCTTTTGCCTTTGATTTACTATTCAAGAATGTACTATTTAATCTTCAAATTTTAGAATGGCTTCTACTTTTATCATATAAATAATGTCCAGTTTCATTCCATCATAATCTGATAGAATGAAAGGTAGTATTTCTATTTTTTTGTACTTTCTAATATTTGCTTTGTGTCCTAAACCATGATATAGTTTTGACAAAGCTACAGCTGAGAAGAAAGTGTATTCAACTATTGAAGGGTGGAATATTCTAAAAATGT
>PVKS010053354.1:0-10423 GCA_004027875.1 Aplodontia rufa
AGCTTTTTTTTTTTTTTTGTACCAGGGATTGAACCCAGAGCTGCTTAACCACTGAGCCACATCCCCAGCCCTTCTCATTTTTATTTTGAGACAGGGTCTCACTAAGTTGATTAGGGCCTCACTAAATTGCTAAGGCTGGCTTTGAACTTGTGATCCTCCTGCCTTAGCCTCCTGAGTGACTGGGTTTAGAGGCATATACCACCATGCCTGGCTGTAAGGAGGCCTTTTGGTCAGCCAGTGTTTCACAGTACCTGCCCTCAATGGGCATTCAATAGATAAATGAATGAATGAGCAAATGATGCAAAGGAGTGGCAGTGGTTGTGGGAATGGACAAGTTAATTTTGCTACTTACTCTTAGCTCTGGGAAGGGTTTTGATGACAGTTTGAAACCTTAAAAAAATTCTTTTTAACCTGTGCCAATTGATCGGAATTGACAGAAGATGCTTCTAATAAATAAATAATATTACTTATAAATTTTAAAAGAGAGCCAGTTTGGGGAATCCCGAGGAAAGAGAACGAACATCTTTGCGCATTGGTGTCTTGCCTGCATTCTGCTAATTTCCTCATTTGTTTGTTTAAAGATGTCTCCAATTACTTTCTTTTTCTTCGCAGCTGAACACTTTCCAGGTGGTTTTGGCCTCTGATGGGTCCGATTCGTATGCCCTCTTTCTTTATCCAGCCAATGGCCTTCAGTTCTTCGGAACCCGCCCCAAAGAGTCTTACAATGTCCAGCTGCAGCTTCCAGCTCGGGTGGGCTTTTGCCGAGGCGAGGCTGAGGACCCAAAGCGAGAAGGTCTATATTTCAGCTTGACTAGCACTGAACAGTCTGTGAAAAATCTCTACCAGTAAGTAACATAGAGCTTAAACCCTTTTCTGTTTAAATATAAGGAATTTGAGACCTGAACTCAAGTGGCCATAGACCATTAAATTATTGCTTTGTAGTTTGTAGGAAAGACATTGAGTCAAAACCAGGAACTAGATGGAACCCAGGGAGAATCAATTTCTCCAGAGCATAAAAGGTTCTTTATTTTTCCTGCCCTTTTGAGTGTAGATACCAGAGACAGAGCAGTGTGTGTGTGTGTTTGCAGAGCCACCGAAGCTTGCTATGAAAAACGTTGCTCTTGTAACCACAGAAAAATATCCAGTGATATAACTGCCTAGATGAAGGTTTTTCAGGTTAATCATTTCACAGGGGAGGATTTAGTCTCTTGGACAGATACTGTTAAAAGTTAAATTAATATGATTTAGAAAAAAAAAACCCCAAACCAAATCAGTAAGCGTTTAGAAGCCTCAGGATTTCTCCATGGCTTCATTCCCTGAGGTCACAATGATTGGTTTTCCATGGGGGAGGCTGAATTGAACCCGTCCCTGAGTCTCATCATTGGCTTATTCCACAATTGCAATATTAATAAACCCTGACCCATTTTGTCAGTCCATTTAGGGCCAGTATGATTTTTACTTACCCTCGCATTTGGGGGATTATTTTTCTTTTGCTTTTATTGCTTGTCTGAATTCTGGTCTGGAAGCTAGACAGAATATTTAGGTTACCTCCTTGCCATGCTTAACTGTGTCTCAGTTCCGTTAAATCATTCCAGGGTGTGGGAACACCTTACACCTATGCGCGACATCTGCTCTGCTCGACTGCCAGACAGTTGGCCCTGCAGCCAGATAAAGTTTCAGAACTGACATTTATTGAAAGCTTATTTGCCAAGTATTGTGCTAAACACTTTCCAGATGTTATCTTAATTAAAAGTTTTCAGAATCATAGGAGGTAGGTACTACTATTTTCTCAATTTTACAAATAAGCTTAGGGAAGTTAAATAAGTTGCCTAAGATCTCAAAGTTAAGTGGCCGTGCCACAATCCAAGGCTGGAGTGCTAAATCACTTCTTCTGTTCTGAACCCAGAGCTGCTTAACCACTGAGCCACATCCCCAGCCCTTCTCATTTTTATTTTATGCAGAATCTTTGTCTCCTTTCCCATTCTGTGACCCACATGGGGCACCTTTTGGTCTCTAGCTAGGTTCGGCTTAGTGTAGACCCTAGAGCCAAATTAGTTTCTTGTTTTCTACCTGCTCCTCTCCCCTCTCCATCCTCCTCTTTTTGAAAGAGAGAGAGAAACAGACAGTAAGAGAGAGAATCTATTTTATTTCTTTTTCTTCAGGTGGCTTTTGTTGCTCTGACACTTCTTTGCATACATGGTGCTGGGGTTTGAACCCGAATCCTCATGCATGCCAGGCAAGTGCCATAACCCCAAGCCACCACTCCAACCCCTCCATCCTCCTCTTTTATTCAGGGGCTCAAATTCTCTACTCCCTAGATATAAGGAAAGTGCTTACAGCAGGCTGAGCACTTGAATTACACAGATTTTTTTATCCAGGTATAATTTTTTTATTAGTTAGACATAAACTTACATATTGGAGAGAATTATTGTTACATATTCATGCATACATGGATATTTACATAGTGAGATAGTAAGTTGAGGTCAATCCTAGACCACAATCTACTCACCTTCATCCATTCTCCGAGCTCCTTTCTCCTCTGTAATTGCACCATACTATAGTTTGAAATGAACATATACACGTAAAATAGTTGTTGACATTTCTGAGGTCCTCTGCCTGTCTGCGTATAGCTAGGCTTCTAATGGGAGTTGAGTATCCCCATTGGAATACACAGATTTTTAAGGGTCAGGCCATGCACACCAACAGCTTGAACTCTGGTAAGGTAGACAAATAGGTCAACAGTCACAGAGCACTGGAGTGAGTACTGACTTCCATACAGGGGACAGGAGGCAGCAGGGGCCACAAAACCTGTGGAGGAAAAAACTTGTGTTCCCCAACCAGAGCCATATGGAGGCCCTAAGATCTCACACCCATGCATTCATGTAACACACATACCCATCCACCTACCCACACACTACAGCACATCATTTTCCCACTCTAAACCTTCCCTTGTCTTCATCTTTGATACTTCCCAGAAATCTCTGTGTTGGGGTCTGACCTGTACTTTATCAGCTGTCCTGGATCTTGTTGCTGTTTGCATAAGCTCCTTCGGGAGGGCCTGCTGGATCGTATATTGTTAAGCTTGAAAAACAGGGTGTCCACACGGGCTTCAGACGTTTTGCATTGGTATCACCTGCCAATTATTCTAGATCCTTCAAAAGGCCCACATAGAGGCCTATTGATCAAACGTGTGCCTCCGAAATCCAGGTGTGGCAATGAACAAGCTAATGTAGAGAGGCCTCGAGGGGGAGGGGTGAAGGCCTTTAAAAAGAGGCTCCAGCCAGCAGTTAAGAGCTCTTCCTTTGGGAGAGAGCTCTCTCACTTTTCTGCTGGATGTGGTGTCCCTGCTCCTTTGGAAGATAAGCTCTTGTCAGCAGCTGAACCTGCCTATGCTTTGATCCTGAACTTCCCAGCTTCCAGAACTGTGAGGAAATTGTTGTACATGTTTGTTCTGGAGTGCAGTCTTGCAGCGTTGCCTTGACTTGTTTGGGATCACCCAATGTTAGGCATTTTTGTCGTAGCAGCACAAATGGACGCATAGACTAAGACATTTACGTTGCCTTGAAAGAGAGATGTAAAGCATGGATATATAAAAAGAGAAGTAAAGCTTGGATAAAGAAAGACCGCTTCGGGTCTCCGGCCTGTGGTTTTTCTCATCCCCAGCCCGTCCCTCAGGTCAGAACCCGGCTGGACCTGGACATCTCTGAATTTCTTGAGGAGAACAGAATAAGAAATGGGGCCAAGGCAGGCTCCATGGTATATGCCTGTAATCCTAGCAACTTGGGAGGCTGAGGCAGGAGGATCGCAAATTTGAGACTTGGCTACTCAGTAAGATCCTGAGTTGGGGGTTGGGGAGGTAGCACACCCCTGGGTTCAATCCCTAGTGCTGCGAGAGAGAGAGAGAGAGAGAGAGAGCACACACTAAGGGAGAGGAGGAGGAGGAGAGGAAGTATGGGGTCCAAAATTAAATATGTAAAAAAAGTATACAGACAATGCAGAACAATGTTAAATAGAAGTACAAAGTACCCATGATCACTACTTCAAGAGAGAAACAGTGTGAGCACTCCTTCCAGTATTTGAGGTACGTATACAGACTTTTAAAATGCAAATGGTTCGTTCACTTCCCGTATGGCATTTTCACATTTATTCCTGTCTCATAGGCACCTTTCATTCATATATTTGTCTATAGTATCATTTTGAGGCAATAAAATATTGAATCATCTATGTTCTGCATTATACAGTCCTTGATGAACAATCAGTGTGTTTCTGGATTAAAGTAAGCGACGTCATTTCCGTTCCCTCCTAAATGCTTTGGTATGCATCTCTGAAGGGGAAAGCTATTTTCCTAGTCAATGGAATCTTTCTTTTCCTCAAGCTTGCCCTACACTTGTAAACTCAAAGGTCATAACTTAAATAATTCATAATGTTTTGCAAACTTTGTGAATGTGTACATTTGCGTCTTGGGGGATTAAGTTTTTCTGTCTCTTAGAAGACTGAGCAGGTAAATTAAGCACAGGGGCTGTGCTAGGCATTTTATGTGGCTTTCTTGCTTAATCTTTCTAACAACCCAAGCAGGAAGGCATTATCATCCCATTTTGCAGTCTGCTTTTCCTTTCTAGGAAATAAATTAAGCTCTTTCCATCACTATGCTTTCCAAATGACCTTGGATTTTACGCTAAACTCCCGTTGGTTACTTTCCTGTCATGCACAATGACAAAAGCCAGGATCATGATTTATACTTCATTAGAAGGCTTTTTTATTTAGCTTTTATCTGCCATTATTTGTATAGTCTTACTTTTTGAAACTTTTATAGTTTTCTATTTCTAAATTCAAAAACAAATTTCACAGCTGCAACACTTCTAATGTGATAATCAAGTCAGTATCCTAGGCCACTTTATTTGCTTGCTGAAAAACACTAACATTAATTCTTATGAAAATACCATATGTGCATAGCATATTGCACTAAGGGTTGCAGTTTTACTTCCTATGCTCCTCTCTCCCTAGATTCACCCCAGCAGCTACAGCAGCAGCACATATACACATGCTAACAAACGCACGTGCGTGCATGTACACACACACACACGAGAATCTCAAATTGTGTTTTAAAATATTATTGCTTTAAAAATCCAGATGAGGGGGTTGGAGCGATGGCTCAGTGGTTATGGTGCTTGCCTGGCATGCACAAGGATGTGAGTTCTAAACCCCAACACCACATAAAAAGTGTCAGAGCAATAAAAACCACATGAAAAATTAAATAAAATTGATACTTTCTCTCTCTCTCTCTCTCTCTTATGTCCCTTTCTCTTAAAAAAAAAATCCAAGATGAATATGAGGAATTCCTACCCCCCAAATCAAAGGTCTCTTTTGCTTTTGCAATTTAATATATTTTGTTCTTTATTCACTCTTATTTCTCATTGCTGACTTTGTAGGAAATGCCATAGCGTGGGAGAATTTGAGCATGGCATTTTGTGCGAACACCAGAAGGTGTGTTCAAACTAGCCAGTCTCTTGGTAGCTCACGTTTCCTCCAATTTTTTGAAATTTTATCTATAGCTGTTTTCTTAAGAATCTATTGTTGACTTAAAAAATGGTTTATTGGGATATTTGGAAGACTGGAATCAGTGATCTTTTCTAGTGGAAAAAATGATCTGCAGATATTTCTGCAAAGATTTCTCACTTAAGACTCCTTTAATTTTCCCTAAGCTACATTCTTATTTTCCCATTAATTTGTTCTGCATTTGCTCAACATTTTTTAGACTTGGACAGTTACTGTTTTGCTTTTTTTTTTTTTTAATTCACCATTCCCTGTGGATTCATTAATAGTGCATGTGGACAAAGACCAAAAAATGTCTTTAACCTTCCATGAAGTTGTGATATTCCAGATGCTGATTGACTGTCCTGTTTTGGTTTTCTGATATAATATAGATGTTTAGAGGATGGGCTTTCGTATTAGCAATGAATTCAGGTCCAAGTTCTGCCAGTGATTACTTACATGATCCTAAGAAGATTAGTGAACCTCTCTGAACCTATTTTTAACTCAGTAAAATTGGGCATGAGCATCGTCCCTACCTTGCAGTGTAGCAAAGAATTTGGAGCACTTGGTACAGGGCCTGGCACCTGACCCAGGCCTTCAGTAGTCATTTTTATTTGAGTGTTTGGTGAAGAATTTTAAGCATAAGTTTTCTTGAGTGTGTTACAAATTTCCAAACAAGTAGAGAAAGAATAAATTACCTCCACACTCCCTATTTGTTTTTAAAAAGGCAGATTTTAGATAAAATGTTTGGATTGCAGAGCAAATTTATAACTTGGTGGTCTGTATTCAAATCATAATGTTAAGTAAAAGGTAGTTTACATCAAAATTCCAGCATAGCCCCTTTAGTTACCATGCCAGTCTTTTATTTGGTCTTCTACGCAAGTGAAAATCCCCAAACCTGTTCTTAATATTCTTTCCATTTTCAAATAAATTCCTCACTTTTGTGGGAAGGAGGGTGAATGGACATTTTAGTTACAGTGACCTTTTCCTTTCTATTTAGACTAAGCAACCTGGGGATTCCTGGAGTGTGGGCTTTTCATATCAGCAGCAGGTCCCCCCTGGACAACATCAGGCCCGCAGCAGTTGGAGACCTTTCCACATTCCACTCCTCAGCTTCCCTGGAACATTCCTTCAGCCATGCTGCAGCCCTGGAAAGAGACTACACTGAGGACAATTTGGATTATTACGATGAGAACGAGGAGGAGGTTGAGTACCCGCCACGTGAACCGCAGGAGACATCGAATGGCCCTGGCAGAGCTGATGTGTCCTTCCACTCCAAAAATGATCCAGGCCCTTTAGGAGGTAGACCCTCTCCTCCAGCATCTGATCTGGCCACCCCTTTGCCACACCCAGCACCTAGTGATTGGCCACCTTACTCTAAAACAGAGTTTGCTACCTTGGACCCTCGAACCAAAAAGGGAGAATCTCAAGGGCAGGTAGAGACCCCAGATTTGAGAGATCGAGTGGAACCTTTGGACCAGACAGAGACTAGAAGCCCAGCTCCATCAGAGGTAGATGGAGATTCACTGGCTCCATCACTCTATCCTGGAAACGGAAGCACCCAGCCCTACCCGGATGGAGGGGCTGTTCCTTCAAAACCCGGAGGAGAAGTTATTCTTCCTAATTACCCTGTGTCAGGCCACACTCCACCCCTGAGTCAAGGGAGGTATGTGGTCGGAGTGAAGGACGACATAAGTTCCAGCACCGAGGGTAAGTGAATCAGAGAAGCAGGCGCTGAGATGTCATTTTTAAAATTCTGGTCCTGTGTACAGACATGATTTTTCTCTCAAGCAAGTAGGTGAAAAGTTTAGCAAGAAGATTGGAACTGATTTTTACTCCCTGCGTTTCAGCAGATAAATTGCTTTTGCCAAATAAATCTTGGCAGGCGAGTTCTGGTTGGAGTCTCTTGACCATTAATAATGTGTTTTTGAAAAATGGGCCTCACGAAGCGAGTGGGGAAGAACTGGGTTCCTTGTGCCAGCTGCGCTCTCAAGTGTACTGAAGTATTGCAGTTTGAGAGTTCAGCAAAGGTTGAAGCATTTTGAGGCTTTGTGCTCGACCAGGGAAGGAGGGTTGATCGCCGTGGTTTTGAGTCCTGGGTGGTGTCAGCTTGGATGCACAGGCCGGATTCACGCTGGCTCATGGGACAGCCCTTGGGCTCCCCTTGGTTGCAGCCAGGCTTGTGCTGTGTGGGCGAGGAGAGCGTGGGGGCAGAAGATGGCAGCACACCTGTGCCTCTGGGCCCCTCCGGCTCATGGCTGTGCAGCTGTGGCATCCTGCTCCCTGGAGCCTTGTCCTCATTCCTCATTCCAGTTCCCTGACTGGAGCTGGAAGCCAGGGTGAGACAGTGCCCTGTCATTGACAGCCTTCTCCTCCTTTCGGAGGCTTGTCGCCTCTGCTCTTTCTTCCTGGTCAGGGATGTAAAGTTGTGAATGGGAAACTGGCCACAGATTTATTCCACTTGTTCCCGGAACAGCTCATCTGACCTCCACCAGGAGGCTGGGAGGCAGAAGCTTTCTTTTGCAGTTCCATTCCATCCCTGTTGTGAAAAAAACATGCTGACCAACAAAGAGGGCCTCTGGGTTCTGCTGTGGGATGATCTGCAGGATTTTGCTTGGAGAAATAGTTATTTCAAGAGGGAAGAAAATATTTTGTGACTAATGTGGTGTTGTGCAATGATGAGAGGAAGAGCGTGGGTGTCAGATTTAAGTTTGAATCCTGGCTGCCTCAGGCCACTCGTGTAACTCCAGGTCTCCAGTTTCTCATAAATTTATTGGGGGGATTAAATGAGATAATATGTGTGAAGGGCTTAGTGTGTGCACTAGTAGATTATTTAAAAAATGGTGGCTGCTGTTACTAATTTTAGAAGATTTAAAACGGTGGAAGTGGGGAGGAGGATGGGCAGAGAATGAAGAAAGTGCTTATTCAGGAGTTTTGCCTTGATTTATGTCTAAGGGACCTCATTTCTGCAGAGCAGAAGATGTGGCTTTTATTGGAAAGCTTTAGAACCTTCAACTATTTCTAACAATTTCCAGAATTCTCAGTAAAAGGTCTCCACTTCGAAAGAAAATTTAAAGCCAAATGTCAAAGATGTTCACAAAGGGATTTGGAGGTAAAGATGTCATCCTTAATGGTTTTTCATTTGTGGCTTTTGATTTTCTGCCCTGAGAAGAGCTCGGGTATATTAAAAAGGAGCTCCATAGAGTTGTCTGTTAAAGACCTAAGAAGGGGCTGCATGCCCTGCTTTGAGTTTTGAGATGGAGTAACAGTGTGGGAGGTTTGCCATTGAGAACTGAAGGCAGCTGCTGTAACCCTTGTGGGACATGAACTGTGACATTTGTCAGTTGCAGATCATTGCCTGCCACTGAAAGCTTGGAAATGGCCAAATGCATTTGAACAAACTGAGCAATACCCTGAGAAGTTTAGGGGAAAAAAATCTGACTAAATGTTTTTAAGTGTCGGAGGAGAAATTTAGAGGAGCTGGAGTGGTGGCTCAGTAGTTGGAGCACTTGCCTAACATGTGCAAGGACCTGGGTTCAAACCCCAGCTCCACATACACAACTGTCGGAGAAACAGAGGCCAGATGAAAAACTAAATAAAATTGATTCTCTCCCCAGAGGTGCCTCAGGTAAAGGTGGACTCACTCTGGAAGCCAGGGACATGGGGGTGGCTGAAACTCATGCAGAACATTTCTACTATAGGGTCAGCCCTTTGCCATCTGCCTGCCCTTCCCTGCTGATGGAGTAGAAAGTGTGTGAGTTTTAGTGCATAGTGGATTTGAACTTGATTCCACCTCTATTGTGTGGTTTTGGGCAAGACACAGACTCTGTTTGACCCTTATTTTTCTCAGCTATAAAATGGAGATAACACAGACCTCATTAAGTATCACCAAAGTTAAAATTGGGCATGGGAAGTTACACACCTTATAAATTTTAGTTTCCTTTTAACTAATGTAGTCATCTTGTCAAATGAAGGAATTAAGATTTAAAGGTGCAGAAATTCTCTCTTAATTTTTTTTCTCCTTACAGACTATTTTTTCAGATTTCTTTAAATTCAGAAATCTAGAATCTTTTCAGATTATGTCTACATCAGGCAAGAATGTCCCAGTCACTCTCAGGTCTATTCTCATAGACCCCACAACAAACAAAGCAGTGCTACATAAATGTCCTTTCCCTGAGGTGCCCATGTTTCCAGGGAGCTCTGGAAGTTTTCTGTCAAATCAAAGCATTACCCAAGTGTTGGGAACATGAGGCTCAGCTGGCTTATAGAAGAATTGGTGGTAAACAACTCTAAGGGGTCCAGCTGGCTTGTAATTAGCAAATTGCCTGACTGCATGACTAAGCTATTCTGCCACTCATTTGTTACAATTGGAGAAAGGTGTTTGCATTGTACCCTATTGGCTGTTGTAATGGATAAATAGAGTAGCAGCTAGTCAGGTAAAGTGGCGGCCCAAGAAGGAAGTAGCCAAAGAAGAGAAAGCAGCCAGAGAAGAAGCAGCCAAAGAAGCAGCAGTAGCCAGAGAAAAGCAAGAAAGCAAGCAGCCGTGTCCTGAAGGGAGAAAGCAGAGAAGACGCATAGAACCAGAGAGATCAGCAGAGACGTCAGATCAGCAGCGGTAGAAGATGCAGGTCCCGTGTTCCAGCCGCCAGCGTTCACCCCCTTGTTCCCGGCTCCCCAACCCTTCCTAACTCAGCCCCTCGGAGGATGGCCCCAGGCCTGCTGGGTCATTCTGCCCGTTCCTCGCTCTGGAGTGCAGCAGGGAGCGACTCCTTTCCCCATCCCTGCCCTAACCAGGCCCCTCGGAGGACGGCTTGCTAGGTCGTTCTGCCCGCTCCTCGCACAGGAACGCTGCGGGGAGCGACTCCTCTTCCCCGGTCCCCAGCCCTGTCCT
>PVKS010053355.1:0-10432 GCA_004027875.1 Aplodontia rufa
GAGAAGAAGAAGAAAGAAGAAAGAAGAAAGAAGAAGAAGAAGAAAGAAGAAGAAGAAGAAGAAGAAGAGGAGTAGGAGGAAGAGGAGGAGGAGGAGGAAAAAAAAGAAAGGCAGTTAGGTAGGTGACAGTACAGTTGGAGAAAATAGGTCACAGCATTTCTAGGGCCTGGGTTCTGGGGTATGATATCTTGTATACAAAGAAGAAAAGAGGGGCTGCTAACTTTCATCTGTGAGCCACCTTCTTTGGCCAAAGTATAAGGCAACCATTTTCCTCTGCTCCTTTTACATAATGAAATCAGTGAAGACAGGTGGTTTTTACAGTTTAGCATTTTGGCAAGACAAAGAGAAAAGATCAAGCAAGAAGAGCTATTATTTTTAAGGTTGACATGCTCTTAGTTGGGTTAGTCTTCAAACATGATTCATGCTCGTTTAATGTGAACAAGTCCATCAAGACCAAGGACACTTTGCTGCTAAACCACACATGTACTGGATTCAGAAGCCCAATTCTGACCCTCTGCTGAGAAGTTGCTTAGTTGTTTTTTTTTTTTTAATCAAAGGCCAAACTCTCCTCAAAGCCATTGTGACAAGAAGCCAATAATCCACTATTCCTCCACAGATTATTAATATTGTGGTTTTGTTAGAAATCGATAAATGTGCTTTTTAATAATCCTTAAAGCCATAAGCTATTGAATAGTCTGCTGTAAATACCTAAAAACCTGCATGATTTATTTTACAGCTGCTCCATGTGTTCAAAACACATGCTATTATTTGTGGTTTATAATCAGACACAGGATCATATTTTTAAGTGAGAAAGAGGTTTACAATTTTGGAAAAGAATGTTTGATGGGATTGGATATTGCTTTGCCTTTCACGAAAACTGAAAGAGCTTGAGAAATAAAATTAGAATGTAAGGAAGTATAAAATCTTCAGAATAAATATCAAATACATCTACAATGAAACAGAAATAAATTAAGGCCCTAATCTATTATAGTAAGTGAAAGCAAATGCAGATTTTTAAAATGGAGTTTAATATCTCAGCAGACTACCATCTGTGCAAAACACAACTCTTACAGTATGGTAGAGTGGTTTCGAAGGGTAGGAAGAAACAATGCTCTAGAAATATAGGTTTAAATAAAATGAGATTCTTCAGAATTTCATGTTAGCATTTACAACCAAATTGGTCTGAGGAAAGAGAAAAGCCATCGAGAAAAATGTAAGGCACATCCCACAACAATGATAAGTTACCAACCCAGCCTGGCCCCAGTTACAGGCCCAGGCATCTAACATGGGCTTCTGCTTTCCTTGGTATCCTGGGAGCCCTCCTGGGAGAATGGAATGCCTTCACTGCATAGGATCTCTGCTTTATCATCACACTGGGCTATACTGAACTTAGCCTCATTTGGTAGTTTAGGTTCTTTTTCCATATTATACAACGCAGACCCAAAACAGGAAAGAAGTTACAGAGGCAGCAGCCTCTCTCAGAGCTCATGCCCTATGAGAAGGGCTGACTTGTTACAGCCAAGAACACACTGGAACTACCTCTGTGTCTGCCTCAGACTTTAAGGCATAGATTGTTGCTTTTGTGAACTCTCTCACAAATGACATTAGTTGGCAATGGTATGCAGCAAAGAAAATTTATTTAAAATTGAACTTATAAACAGAAGTAATTCTAATAGACATCATCAGTTATATCATGGCCTCACCTGTCCCTTTGAGATACATAAGCATATTACAAAGACACATGCCCACTTCCATGTTACACAACTCTCTTTTTCTAACAGTTGCCCCAGTGGTAGAAAGAACAGTGCTATGGTTTTTAGAAAATTGGGGGCCATGTAGATGAGGGGGCTGGGAAAATGACTCCACAGGAAGCTTTAAACTGCTACCTCTCACCACCTGTCTTTACCTCTCCCATCTCTGCTTTGCCACCGTCACCCCTTCTTCAAGAAGTAGAACCAGACTTCCTTCATCTATGAGGCTGGCATGACTTTTCTCAAACTTTTTATGACATTAATAATCCTCACCAAAATATGTCATCTTCTAGCTGCTATGGAGTTTATGCGTGTGCAGCTCCTCCCCCTGCTGTTTTATAATATGATATTTATCATCATCAAACAGCATGCTGAGGCCCCAATACACACTAATGACATGGTACAGTAGGGGGATAATGTGCTTAAAGACAGAAGTTCTAATTTTCAAGTCCCTTCTTCAATACTTACTAAGCATGTGACCCTAGAAAAGAAGCCTAACTTGTCTGTGCCTTCATTTCCACATCTGCAATATGGGAATAATGATGAACCAGTCATTAGCTAGACCTAAGCTCTCTTACTTTCGTACTGAGATGTCAAATATAAGTTACTTGGACCCTTTGTTTCCTCATCTATGATACTGGAATAATTATTTCCTACCCTGATGATTTGTCTTGTTGGTTAAGAAGAGAAAGGACCTAGTACAGGGTCTGGCACATAACAATGCCCAGAACAAATGGTAGGATCATTATACTCATGATCATGGTTATGAGTCACACTTGATTCCTGGCCTCTTTGGGTTACCGATTCAATAAAGGAAATTAAATAGACAAACGTTCCCCTCCCAACATGGAGCAGCGTATGCTAAGGGTCACACAGGCAGTACAAACTGTGAGCACTTTGAAAAATGAGGAAAAAACAGAGAGCCCACCGAAGGATGTAGCAAGGTGAGAATGTTCTACATACAAGCAGATCTGGAAGGCGGTGCCTGATTTAATCAACCAAGAAGCAGAAAGGCATTTCAAATAGGAGGCACAGAGTAGAGGCAAAATAATTAAAAACAGATCTGAAATATACTATCTGGAGCCATGTAAACACAAGAGAGAGTTTATGTTGAGGATGTGGTAAGATAAGGCAGGGGGAAGGGCAAAGGATCCGGAAAGCACAATCCCCTCACCATTCCTTCCCTAGTAGATGTGGCCAGTTCAGGCCTTGTACTTTATTTAATACAAGAAAACCTGAACTCCAGACTTTAAACAGCATCCAAAAAACAACAGGAAATGTGTGATGACTTTTATTTAGAGAGGTGACATGATCAGAGATGTACTTTAGGAAAATTAATCTGAGTGTTGTGCAGAATATAAGAAACCAGTTAGTTCATAATATTCAAAAGACTTAAACAACCCAAATGCCCATTCACTAATGATTAGATAAATAAAATGTGGCACATCCACACAATGGAATATTATTCAATCATCGTAAGGAATGAAATTCTAATACATGCTACATGTGAACCTTAAAAAACCACAGTAAGTAAAGCAATTCAACCACAAAAAGCTACATATTATATGAGCCCACTTATATGAAAGTCCAAAATAAACAAATCCATACAAATGAAAAGTAGATACAGGGCTGCTTAGGACTGGGAGAAGGAAGCATGCTAAACAGGGAACGGTGGCATGACAGCTAAAGGATTTGGGCCTTCATGTTGAGGTAATAGAAAATACTCTAAAATTTGTGTTGATGATTGTATTTATCTGTGAAGCCACTAAAAATCACTGAACTGTCCACCATACATAGGTGAATTATATGGCATGTGAATTACATCACAGTAGAGCTGTTTTCAAAGTAGCCAGTTAGGAGCTACTAAAGAGGGTCAAGCATGAATTACTACAGGGCTGAGTCTGAGAACTGAGGGTAGATAGGAGAAACATGGGAAAGGAAGAAGGAAAAGCAAAGCTCACATCTCCAGTGAAAAACAAAGTTATGGTTTGTATCTGGAATGTTCCCCAAAAGCTCATAAGTTGAAATGATTCCTGATGCAGCAAGGTTTAGAGGTAGGGCGTTAGAGAAGTGAGTGCATTACAAGGCCTTGACTTCATCGGTAGATTAATCAAAGCAATCTAAAGAAATGATACATTAGAAGTTGATTATTTACATTATGAAAAAGGTTTTTCTTTTACCAAATAATTCATCACAAGTTTCCTGGAAAAAACAACTTGCCTCAAGCAAACATGATTTGCTGTATGACCATGTGATTTTCATCCAATTCTTCAAAATCACTTCCATTAGGTTAAAAAAAAAAGCATGTGAGGTACACATTGTAGGAAAGCACTAAACTGCCTTCCATTGGCAACAGCAGCATTTTATATCTAATTTGGGTATTGCTGCACAGGAATGACAATCCTATACATTTGCAAACTTAAACTAGAGCAAACCTGTGCTTCTAATGCAAGATCTGTAACCATGTATCCATCTCAAGTTTAATTCCTTCCCTCCCAAGTACAAGATGGTATCTTCCAGGTGCTGAAGAACATTCCACACAGGGGTGGTGAAGATTAATTACCTTCATTTGTCAGATGACTCAACAGAGCCAAGGAAAAGTTTCGTGACTTATCCAGGGCCAATCAGCTCATTAGTCACAGAGGTGCTATTCCAAGTCTACTGATACTTTTCCGTATACCTCCCTATATATACCACATGGCTTTGTGCAATTCCAGTGCCATCAACTTCCAAAGGAAGGTTGGGTTTTGCTCACAGAAACCCAACATTTTGTAATTTCCTGCTGATTGTGGTCTTGCTGAACCTATGGTTGTGAACTTTTAGGGCTGGATAGAAAACCGGCATTTGCAGATGGGATGAGAGCATGAAATAATCAATTTGGGTCTCTGAAATGGCTGTCCTCAATATTATTTCTAGTTAACTACTTTAAATATTTTAATAAATCACTTCATTGCACTTAGGCTAAATGAAGTGATTTATTAAAATATTTAATGAATATGTGATCAGTTCAGTCCCTAAGATCACAAAAGCAAAACAAACAAAAAAGAAAATATATAAAGCAAAGAAGATGACTTCTAAAACTGAGTTAGGATTCCAAATTTACTAATGAAAATGTGTGGAAGATACTATACAGAATTTCAAACGAGGCTCAGGGTTTTGACCTTCTTTAAAGGAGGTTTTAAACTCCTCACTGTCAAGTGCAAAGGACCCGGGTTTTGCTGATGCAATCAATGTCACAGAGGTCACAGTCTTGAGACCAAGAAGATTTGAAGAAGGAGCAAGGGGAGGGAAGCCAGAGTCCCCAGTTCTATAACTCCAATATGACTCCCGCTGAACGCCTGAACACGTGGGGAAATCAAGCCTCAGCATATTTCCAGAGGCTTCAGACACTTGTAAATTATCCTTTGTGTAGAGGCCATGATTCTTTTCCATTGTTTTTCACTTTTAATATGTATCAGACCCTGAGGATATAAAAGTGATTAAGAGACAATTCCATACCCTTAAGGTGTACACAGAAAAATGCAAAGGCTGAGTGTGGATGAGTAAACTGACACATACAATAAAGTGTGATAAACACAGGTATATGCTAGGCACTACAATAAGGGACACTGGACCCTTATAATGATTATAGAGCAAGTGAATATGTAAAATCATGGATGTGAGGGAGAAGCATATTTTGTAACTTGTTCCTTTAAGATGGCTTTCCTGAAACAAAAGTGGCTATTTGTCACAAACACACTACCAGCAAGAAGCCTCTTAAAAAGCAAAGGCAACAAAATAAACTAGGCCCTGCAGATGGAAAGTAATCAAAAAGCCTTAGGTCACTGATAAAATATGCTGATCCTGAAATATTTATCCTTCACTGCTGAAAAGAGAAGGATCAGGTTATGAAAGCTGGCCTCTCAGGCCATCTGCCAGGCTAAGTATGAACCTCCAGTGAATCTTAGGAAGGAGAGTTTAAAATAAATATTTATAGAAGTAACTAAAACATGAGGGAAAGATGGAGGAAGAGGGGGAAGAAGAAAATTCAACAGGGATGACTTTGTGCCTTTGATGTCATCTGTCATTGGGGCTTTCCAGCACATGTGGATTTTGAGGGCTCCTTCATGAACAGGAATTTAGTTTCCCAAAATATAACATATTAACTGGCATAAGTATACTGGCTAGAAGGAGAAAACAAAGACAAAGATGACAACAATCATGAGAAGGGAGGGAAGTACGCAAGGCAGAGGTGGCAGTAGCAACCATTTTATTGAATACCTAGTATTACCTCATTTATTAATGAAAATACTATGGTGAAGTAGAAACAGTTAAGACTGAATTTAATTCTTGGTTCTCCCACTTCCTAGCTGGTCACATCAGACTTCTGTTTTCTCATCTATAAAATGAAATAATTGTCTCTATTTTAACCATTAGGAAGTCTGTAAAGGCCAGACCAGTGATGGAAGTGAATAGGTCATGTAAAACTCTAAATAGTACTACACAGATGTTAGCTATAATTTTTCATAATCCTATGATGGAATGTAATTTGATTTTTGACATAAAATAATGCCCCCTTTGCAAGTCCTTTGAGAGTTATAGATCCGATTGATGTACAGTTGTACTGTTGTTTTTGCACCAAACAAGGCACATAAAACTATGTACAAAAATACATTCTTGAGATAAAATGTCACAAAGAGAGAGTCCTGTTCACTGGAAGCTGTGAACCATTGTTGGTCTGGCAAGTGCTCTAGTGAAGCATCTGATGAGACCCTAATGGCTTATAACCCCTGATTTGCCTGGGCAACTGAGAAAGTACTGCTGTATCTGATAGACTCAGAGGGCAGGGCAAAGAAAGACATGGGATAGATTCACCTGAAAGATACCAATTTAGAACAGACAACATTTTGCTTTGTTATTATTCTATTCTTCATAAAAGTCATACAAACTCATGATAGAAAAAAATCAGAATACAAATGGAAGAAAATGGAATCAACTAAAAAGTGTCCTAACTTTCCTAATTATAATCAAACTTGGGTAATACCCTGTAATATGTGTTTTAAGAGATTATTATTTATAAGAGTGTGTGTGTGTGTGTGTGTATACAGATTTTCAAAACAATGTATACTGATATTTTTTTAAAATAATGGATTTTTTTACAAAAATAAGGGGTTATATAAAAAACAAAAATCTTAGATGATGAATGCAAAGAAGAAAAGGGACAATATGATGTTAGAACTTTTCAACTTTTATTCTCTTGACTGTGATGAGAACTGGCTCTGTGGTAGCTGCTGTGGGAGATGGAACCAGCTCATTAATGTTTATTTAACAACTAAAGCAGCAATAAAAAAGGCTCCTGGCTGCCAACACATCACATGCAAAGCACTTCAATAGGAACAAATGGGATGAGAACTATAAGATACAGGCAGGGCATCTGGGGAATGTTTTTGGATGACGATGAAGATGAAAAAGAATACCTGGGAGGAGAAAAGGAAAAGGTGATAAATCTATGTCTTTGATGTCATTTGCTTTGAGAACACTAAGACTTTCTCGGTGATTATGAGCAGGGCTTTCAAGAGAGGCAGATACGATTTGGTGTGGAGCTCAGTCACAAGAAATGTGACCAAGACCAGTTACTTCTGTTTGAACACCCATTTCCTCACATATGAAATTACTAAACTTCTCCATGGGGCTCTCAGGAGGCTCAAGAGAAACACTGCATATCATGTGCTTAAAACAGCCTTGCAAATAAAAGACTATAATGGGAGCTCTTCGGATGGCTGCCCAATGCAATTCCACCTTAGGAGTCCTCGGGGATCTAACCTGGAAGCAACTTGGAAACCATCCAGCCTGAGCCCTTCCTTTCTCAAGGACGAGGTGCGAAGGGGGGAAGATGGTTTAGCAATGACACACACACCTATTTCCAATAAACCCAGTACAGACTTACTGAGCATTTGGGCAAAAATCTGTGCTGGGAGAGAACAAAATGCATCGCAAAGGAAAAGATGCTTACAATGTGTGCAAGTCACTTAATTGTTCTGTGCCTCAGTTTCTTCATCTGAAAAATAAGGGCAATAATTGTACCTACCTCATAGAGTAAGGATTAACTACATTATGATTAACTGAGTAAATGTACATACAGAGCTTAGAACAATGCCTAGAACATATTAATTTATCTATGTATTTTCATATTTATATTTTAGCATTTTTATATATTTGGAATCAGTGTGTTTAGGTATGATGTCCAAATAGTAGAAAAATAAGACAGATCTACAAACACACTTTTTCTACACATTTTTCACTTTATGCATTTATATATTTGGAAGACCAGAGCACAGCAAAGACCATTTTCCTACATCTCCAACTATTTGGTTTTTCACTCCCACCAAGCCAAGTTGTGGAGATAGCATATTCCACTGTGATATTGCAGGATCTAGTCACTGACTTTGTAGTGGCAGTAATGGTGGTGTTTTACTCCACTTGGACTGTAGCATTAGCTGTGTGTCCTGAAATCCAGCTTTCAAGTGGTGGTTTCCCAATCCCCTACCTCTCTGGATATGAAAGCTATATCAGCTGCCTCTGGTGGGCAAGCTCTGTGGTGGCATTCTGGGTGTCATTCCTGGAGACCTCAGATAGAGCTCCTGCCTCCATTCACCCCAATGACTCCGTAAATTCCTAATTAATAGCATTACAATACCTGTCTTATCTTTTGTTGCCTACAGAAGAATGCTGACTGCTACAGATGGGTAATACTGATCTGAAAAGACAGGTGGAGCAGAGAGAGGGCAAATGCATCCCAGCTAGTGGAAACAGCCTGATCAATGCTGTAGAGTCGTGATGTGCACAACACCTTCTGGTGACCATGAAGGGATGGGGTCTCATGACAGAGTGGACAATCATAGAAAAGCTCACAAAGTTTTCCTATAGGGACAGATGCACTAAAATGCACCCCATGAACAAGTTATTAGACATTAGAGAGGACCATAAATCACTGCATACTACCCTACCGAGGCAAAGCTGGGAGATCCTCAGTACCATTGCAATCCTCAAGAGATCTCTTTTAGAACTATGGAAAGATCTGTAGCTATAAAGTTATAACTTCAGTCTCCAAAGATGAAAGATGTTTTTAGCAGGAATGATAAGGAAAAACCAAGGTTACCTAACACTGAATGACTTTATTGCTTTGAAACAGAAATTTTAGATTAAAGTATATCAATATGAAGTCTATTTTATAGAATTTCAATATTTCTGCCAAGATAGTTCTGTTGCAGTACCATAGAAAATGTCCCCAATGAAACTGCTTCAGTTTATGAATGCTATCTATTTCTAGAAAAAACACACACTGCCGCTTGTCATAAATGAGGAAAGTTTACATAAGAGAAATAAAACAGAACACCCAAAATGAACAGTACATTTAAAATAAAATGCTTCAGTACTGCCAAAAACGAGCACAACAAATAGCTCATACATTTCCCATTCTAAGTTCCTTACACATGAAGCATTTTTCAATCTCCAATTTTTACTTGACATATTAAAATTTAATCATTAAATTATTGGATGAACAACCCCTTCCCCTAGCTGCTTCTACATAGAAAAATAAAACATGGGGCAGAAACATTGCTACATTTTATTCCATGACCATTTAATCGTAGAAACAATCATAAATTCTAAGGCAAATAAAAAACAGAAGATATATTTTTCCATACCAAAAAGAAAATCAATTACTTTCTTGTTTTAGGAAGACAGAAAAAGCACAAAAGCTTCAGTATCAAACACATGAGATTGAATCTGGGCTCCAATGGCTAGATACATGATCTTGCCCTAGTTCCTAAATTTCTTTGACCCTTTGACTTCCTCATCTATAAAATGGGGATTATGGCATATTTACTTCATAGGGCTGCTGTGACAATAACTAAAACACTATTTACAAAATCCATCATGGTATACAACATAAAGTAGGCTCTTAGCACTAACCATCAAGTTACCCTGCTCTTACATATTAACAGTTTGGAGATATAATCCACATGCCATACAATTCACCCATTTATAGCATGTAATTCAATGACACTTTCATGTTTTAAAAAAGAATCAATTGTATAACCATCACCACAATCTAATCTATTTTTGCCGCCCCTCCAAAAAAACTTTATGCTCACTAGCAAGTCACTATAATGTCTTTTTTGATGCTGGGAATTGAACCCAGGGGCACTTAACCACAGAGACACATCCCCAGTCCTTTTAATTTTTTAAGAGAGAAGGACAGTGATAGAGACAGAGAGAATCAATTTTTATTGAGTTTTTCACATGGATTTCATTGCTTTGACACTTAGTTGTATACATGGGTGCTGGAGTTTGAACCTGTGTACTTGTACATGCTGGACAAGTGCTGTAACCGCTGAGCCACTGCTCCAGCCCCTTAATTTTTTATTTTAAGATGGGCTCTCGCTAAGTTTCAGGACCTTGCCAAGTTGCTGAGGCTGGCGTTGAACTTGCAATGCCCCTGCCTCAGTCTCCTGAGATACTGGGATTATAGGAGTACATCACAGCACCTGGCTATAATGCCTTTTTTATTATTAGAGCTTTATAGTTTTGCATAGTAGTTGCATTCATTCCAACAAACTTATTCAACCATGGAAATAGAATGCCTTTTTAATACCCCTAAAAAGTTGCTAAAACCTTAGGTACAGGAGCTGGTCACTACT
>PVKS010053356.1:0-10432 GCA_004027875.1 Aplodontia rufa
ATGCTACCAGCAATACTACCTTTGTTCAAGTGAATTCTTCTATTTAATCTACCACCATTCCTTTGAGGAGAATAGAAAAGGCCACCTTTGGAGGTGTTTTTTTTTTAAATTGTTGTTTGAACAATTTATCTGTGCCCTTAAAGTTCCTGGAAGAGTTTGATTCATCATCCAGTATGCTCACCCTCACATTTTTTACCCCATTCCCATAAAGTACTCTTTGATGTTTCTGCTGTTCTGCCTCACAATGTGAAATAATAGACATTTTTCCTGGGTTCCCGGTAGAACAAGAGATGCCATAACAAAACAGGGAACAGAGTAGAGACATTAAGAGTTCGGGGAAAGAGAAATAAGTTTGAGGTATTGGCCAATTAGATGCTTCTGGTAGAGTAGAGCCAGAAGGCTGGGCTTACAGTGACTTAGATTTAGGGGGAGCCTCTCAACTTGGAGTAATTCATATGCAGATTGAATGACTCCATTGTGAGTGCTGACTTCAGAATCCACTCCCTGGCCCTGGGGTGCTTTTCCTTAGCCAGGTGCTCTGGCGGTAACCTTGCCTTTTATTGTGCAAGGGCATGAAAATACAGTGTTTGCTGTAGGGAAAGATAACAGCAGTGAAAATGCCCTCTGCCCTCCGTTTGAAGTCTAAGACCTTGGGAATGGAAGCAGACTGGTTCCTTCTGCAAACTTGTGCTCAAAGCCTGCTATTTCTATCAGGTGGAAGAAAGGGCAATAAAGTATTTGTTTCTCTTACAGATGCATTTCTCCTGTGGCAAAAGTTGTTTTCAGACCATAGTCCTTTTATTTCCTTTGTTTCTTGTCACCAACTGGAAAGCTTACTCTTTTTTTTTTTTTTTTGATACCAGGTATTGAATTGGCACTTAGCACTGAGCCACATCCCTAGCCCTTTTTGTTTTTTATTTTGAGACAGGGTCTCACTAAGTTGCTTAGGGCCTCACTAAGTTGCTGAAGCTGGCTTTGAACTTGTAATCTTTCTGCCTCAGCCTCCTGAGCTTCTGGGATTATAGACATGCACCACCACGCCTGGCAAAATTTACTGTTTTTCCAGATTGGTAGTTAAGAAGGTACTGAATCCTCAGATTCAGAAAAGGGCCTACTAGTAGCTGAAAGAGATTTGTGTTTTCTAGTCCCATAGTTCTGGATGGCCCCCCAACCCCCATGGTACTGGGGATTAAACCCAAGGGAGCTGTACACTGAGCTACATCCACAATCCCATTTTGCTTCTTATTTTGAGACAGGGACTCACAAAATTGTCAAGTCTGGCTTTGAACTTGTGATCCTCCTATCTAAGCCTCATGAGTCGCTGGGGTTACAGGCCTGCACCACTGTTCCAGGCTGGCAATAAAGTTTTGAAGCTAATTTGTTTTAGAAATCTAGCTGTAATGAATGTGTGATCAAATTGTTTCTCTTTCATATTCCATGGAAACTGCACCTTTGAGAAAGTCGATTGAGCTTTATGACCTTGGTAAGGCCAAATTTGCTCGGATGATGGGTCTCAGAGACTGCCTGAAGGAACCCGGGGATTGTCCACATAGCCTTTTTTTAGATGAGAAAATGAGGCACAATTATACCAAGATGTGGCTTTAACCAGTTTAGGTTCTAAATAGAACTAATAAAGTATTAATGTGTTAATCTGAGCCTTCATATAATGTAATAGTAATAGTACTGTAATAGAATGTAATGGTATTGTAGTACTGTTGTAATAGTATCTGTAATGGTACTAATGGATAAATGAGCATCTTTGCCCCAAAATACTCAAACTTTTATTTAAAATACTTTAATACCAATTGCAGGTACTTGTTCTATTTTCAAATACAACCAAATAATCCTTTTAGGTGGGAAAATATTATACATTCATCTTTTTAAAGTGTTGTTTTTGTTGTTATTTGGTACCAGGGATGGAACCTAGGGGTGCTTAACCACTGAGTCACATCCCCAGCCCATTTTTTCTTATTTTTTTGAGACAGGGTGTCACTAAGTTGCTGAGGCTAGCTTTGAACTTGTGATCCTCCTGCCTCAGCCTCCCAAGCTGCTGGGATTACAGGTGTGTGCCACTGTGCCCAGCAAGTTTTATACTTTTAAGTTACTCCAGAAAAGAGTCCTTGTATCAGCAAATGGTATTTGGAAGGACCTGAGAGGTGCTCCCCCTTCCACCATGATAGTCTCTAGTATTTTCTTTTGTAAACATTTTAAGGATTTTATGGTTTAGATAGAATTAAGCATACCAACCTTATATTTATTTATTTTTTTTTCAAAGAGAGAGGGACAGTGAGAGAAACAACTTTATTTAGTTTTTCACATGGCCTTAGTTGCTCCAACACTTAGTTGTGTACGTGGTGCTGGGGTTTGAACCCGGGTCCTCGTGCTTCCCAGGCAAGCACCGAAACCACTGAGCCACCGCTCCAGCCCCCCAACCTTATATTTAATATGCTTCACCTACATGAGCTAGAGTGTCAAAATCTGTTTATTCTGCATCTGTTTTCTGCCTCCTGTTGTAGTCATGCATTCAAAATTGATATGTTGCTTTTTCATCTGTCTTCTGAATTTTTCTATTCCTACAACAAAATGAATATCATCTATGCACAGTTGCTGTGATATTGAATGATATGGAAATGAGAATGAATTACAACCTCAACTGTTGTGAACAAATGTATATATATATATATGTGTGTGTGTTGTGTATCTTATAAATCATTCCAGAACATCTACAGTAGTGATTGGCAAAGTGGTTAAACACAGGCCCTGAAACTCAACCATCTGGGTTCCAAATCCCAGGTCTGCTGTTGGCTATATCGTGGTCATGGGCACATTTCTTAACCTTCCTGACCTCTGAATTCTTGGTATGATGATGGGGATTAGATGAACCAACAGAGGTAAAGTACTTAGAGGTGTGGTAGGCACATAGTAGGTGCTAACTGAGTGTTAGATACGATTATCTAAAGTGTACTGTAACAAGAATATCCTGCCAAGATTAAAGTTCCCTTTTTAATCAATCATCTGTGGATTCAATTTGAGACTTTTGAGATTCCTTTTCTCTACATATTACATATATTAAAATGCTGGGTCAGAGTACTTTAACTGTTCAGACAGCATTCCCCAGGCCAATTGATCACATTGCATATTTTCAGTCCTTAAAATAACTCCTAAAAACTCTGCTTTTCAGGCTGGAGAGGTGGCTCAGTGGTTATGGTGCTTTCTTGGCATGTGCAAGGACGTGGTTTCAAAAACCAGCACCATGTACACAACGAAGTGCGGGAGCAACGAAAGTCATATGAAAAAATAAAACTGATTCTCTTTTTTTCCCTCTCTGTCTTCAAAAAAATTCTACTTTTCTTTGGTTTCCTTTGACTTTTTGTTCACTAATCAAACTATGGGATCTTGGGCTAATTTTTCAATGTGGAGCGAAAGGTATTCTCACCAGTATTTTGATGCTAGGTTTGAGTTGTCATTAGAGCATGTTTCATTCATAAACTTACTGCTAAGAAAAGCACATGTCATTCTGTTTCCCCTCTTCCTCTTTTTAAAATTTATTTTTTGTTGGTGCATTATGATATACGTAACACCAAGATTAATTGCCATATTTATACATGTACATTTCATAATTTGATCAGTCTCATTCCCCAGTACCTTCCTTTTCTCTCCCCTCTCCTTCCCTCTTCAATATTCTGCAGTTGCACTTCTTTGGATTGGGGTTGTGACTGAGTGTTACCTTGGGAGCTTTCTTAAGGGCCCTGGGTTCAATCCTCAGCGCTGGGAATGAATGAATGAATGAATGAATGAATGAAGCTCTACATTGTCACGAACATATCCATGTACCTACATTCCTTCTTTTCTCAATGTTTCTTACTTTCATAGCAAAGTTAAGCTAGTGATGCTAATTAAACAAAAAAGACATGTTTTGAAAGGCATGATTTTAGTTTGTATGAATATTCTGGACTCTCTTTTATTAATTCACTATCAATTCTTACTCATAATGAAACCTACCCCAAAATCATGGAAACAAGATGAGTTCAGTTTTTACCATCTTAATTTTTTTCCATGTTTATCACTTGATTTCTTTTTTTGATGGGAAATTCTTCTTTCTTTAATGATTATTTGAGATGTTCCCTCCTGGAACAGTCTTGTGTATTTATCCAGGTTCCTCAGGGTATCTTGATTTCCTGATTTAACAGCTAGAGGATTTAGTTTTGTTTATATTTAGCAATTGATTACTATTAAAATTTTAAAAATCTTTCCTCTTGTTTTTTGGTACTGTGGATTGAACCTAGTGGTGCTTTACCACTGAACTACATACATCCCCCAGCCCTGTTTTTTATTTTTTAATTTTATTTTGAAACAGGGTCTGAATAAGTTGCTGAGGGCCTCGCCAAGTTTCAGAGGCTGGCCTCAAACTTAACAATCTTCCTGCTTAGCCTTCCGAGTTGCTGGAGTTACAGGCATGCACCACTGCACTGACTCTTGCGTCTGCTGTAAAGCTACATTTTATTTACGTGAATACAGATTTACTGGTTAGTATTTAGTTCTCTGAGTTTAGACAGATACATATGGTCATGTCACACCACAGTCAAGACAAATAACATTTCCATCACCCCTAAAATTTCCTCATGTTTTATTGTCATGGTGCTCAATTACAATCTGTGGAAAACACAGCTCTGCTTTCTGCATTTTCCCAAACTGGATTTTAAGTAATTGCCAGAAGCAGTAGTGAAAGAGTTAACTTTATATTGTGTACTTTTGCATAATGTGGGCTGTTCCATACTTGAGAAAGTATATTCAATGATATCTATAGATAGATGTATGTATTTTGCTATGTATACGTAAAACATTTCTGTTAAATAAGAACTCTGTAGCATAATAATAATATTGAGTATACTGAGGGATTTGCATAGATTTAAAATATTGCTTATGTCCCCTGGGGCCAGGGTATTAATTGGTTTATTAGTCCGGTGGAGTGCAGAGCCTGAGGTCAGGACAGTTGTCCTTGAACATGTAAATGAAGAGTGGATAATCACCATGTGTTATTGTTTGGGATGATTTTATCTTTAATGGGTGATTCAGAGTCCTGATTAATATTTAGAGCAGTGACTGCTGGCCTCCAAGCCATTCATTATTTTCAGTACTTAAAAAAAATACTTCATTTTTACCCAAGACAGCAGTTATGGGAAACCTTTTCTTGTTTCATGAAGACAACTCTTGACCTCTCAATCCTTATTTTAAACAAACAAACAAAAAAATTCTGTAGACATAGGGACTCTTTAACACATTTTTCATGGTTGGAGATTCACATTTAGGGTCTCAAAAAAGTGCATCTGGACTGAGTGTATGAGGGGGATGCTTTAGGAACCATGGGAAGGACAGAGAAAATCAGTTTTGTGTTAGTTTTTTTTTTTTTTGAGAGAGAGGGATGGTGAGAGAATCAGTTTTATTTCGTTTTTCATGAGGCTTTTGTTGCTCTGATACTTTATTGTGTATGTGGTGCTGGGGTTCATACCCATGTCCTTGCAAATGCCAGGCAAGCACAGGAACCACTGAGTCACTGCTCCAGCCCAGGTTGGCGTTTTTTGAGAAACCAATTCTAAAGAACTTTTCACATTTTATACTATGGAAATTGTTACCATTCCCTATTACACATCCTCCTGCCTTGCCCTTGCTCCATCATGAAGGAGTGACATGAAACAGTGGTTTCTAGCCAGCAATTTATTTTGGAAACATTTCAAGCAAAAAGAAGAGTTGAAAAAAATAGTGTAATGAACACCCATATATGTGGTACTTGAGTATAAACTATGATTAGTTTTTTGCTCTGTTTATTTTCTCCAATTTCCCAGTTCTTTCCATGTGTGTCTATATGTGTATATAACACACAAACATGTTTTGTCCTTCACTTCCATAACATACACCCCCAAGCACTTCCCAATATATCTTTAACTTAAGGGACATGCTCCTCCGTAACTGCTATGCTACCATCACACACCAATTTAGCATCAGTTTCCTAATGCTACAAGGATAGTCCTTATAGCTGGCTGTTTTCTTCCAGGATCCAATCCAAGGTTTCTGTCTTGCATTTGCTTTCCATATCCCTATACTTGAATCTTGAGTAATTTAGCATTTTTTCTTTCTTTTAATGGATTTTTCTGATTTTTCTTTTCATCATGATTAGATTTAGGTTAAAAAATTATTTTTGCAAGAGAACCATTAAGGTGATGCTGCCTACCTTCCATCCTGTCACATCTGCAGGGACATAATAATACTTTGTTTTTATCAGTCAGTAACATTAAACAACGTTAAGGTAGTATCTGCTGGATAGTTCCATTGTAAAATGACATTGTCCCCTTTGTAATTAATTAGAAAGTGATTTTTGTGGTATTTTGAGACCCTATGAATTTCTTGTTCTTTACCAGCCTTTTCTATGGTTTTAGCATAATACATTGATGATCCTTGTGTAATTCAGTTATTATATTGGTGATTCCATAATAGTAATTTTGTAATTCCACTATTCTTTCCGAATGTATTAGCTGGTTTTCTTCTGTGCTGAAAAGCTCCCACATCTCTCCTATGTTTTGCTCATATATACTGTGGCCACTCAAGGTGATTTCAAATATGCAGAGAATGACACTTCTGACCGGATTGCCTTTGGCATTTGCCATAGCATAGCTTAAAATGGCAGTGCATGGAATTGATGGTTCTTTCTGCCCATAGGAGCATAAATATATATCTAATAAATATATTTCCATGTTAACTAACTCCTTGGGAAGAACGAGTTGAGGTGACCCAAACATAAGGTGAATTGTGTGCTAAAAGAGGAGTGAGCCAGGTGTGGTGGTGGGGCACACTTGCATTCAGGAGGCTGGGGCAGGAGGATTGCAAGTTCAGAATAAGCCAGCCTCAGCAACTTAGTGAGGCCGTAAGCAACTTGGTGAGACCTTGCCTCAAAATAAAAAATAAAAAGTGCTGGGAATGTGACTCAGTGGTCAAGCATTCCTGGGTTCAATCCCTGGTAACCCCCTCAACACACACACACATACACACACAAGAGGATTGAGAGGCTATTAAATTTTTCTGTTTTTTTCTTTTTGGTACGTCTATGTACTCATATATACTACAGCATCTAATGGAACTAAGGATATGTAATACCAGAAAAGAAGGGAGAAAGAAACTGAAAGAGAAGACATGAGTATCCATTTATCAGTGTTCTGAGGTATTCACTTGTGCCCTCACATAGCTCTCAGGAGACCAGCATAGAATTCAATTTAAGTTCAATACCTGGGCATTGTCTTAAGTAGGCCCTGCTTAGATATCAAGGAGTCGAGGACTCTGAAACAAATTAAGGATTCAAAGACTTCAAAACATTTTGAAGATTAGACGGCATGATCTCTTAGGAAATCACTTTTGTCCTCCCTTTTTAATACTACTTTAAGCATCCATATTTGAATATTAAAATAATAGATAATCTTGAGCTGTTTCCTTAACTTCTTTGGGCCTTTTCTTATCTGTAACATAAAGTTAAAACAGATTATGTCAAGAGTTACTTATCCCCAAGTTTCTTTGATTATATGCTAAATGTTATAAGGACAGAAAGGCAAATGGATTACTATGATTATTTCAAAGCTTGGCCATTATCAGCAAAGTCTTACCTGATCTTCTGGGTAATACCTTCTGTAACAGAGCTCTTAAGATACAGGAAACAGTCTTGTGTTTAAGAGTGGCCTTTCCCACGAGACAGCTGTTCTCTGAACAGAAGTAGCATACACTAAGAGCAAGATATAAAAAAAGTGTGGAAACCCTCACAGAAATGATCCCTTGTGCCCCTACACTAGTTTTCTCAGCAATTCAAAGGCAAAACACAAGTATCTTGTCTAGGAGGATCAAAATGTCACCTTCCTCCTGTTTTGTTACATGCAGGTTTTGTATAGTTTTTATAGAGATTTTTTTATCACTCATTTGATTTTCATAAAAATTGGGATTGTTTGGAAGAAGAGTCATTAATATTCTTTACAACTTGTTCTTGTTCCACCTTTTATGTTCATTGCTAGTGTAGACTTCTCTCTTATGTAAAATATTCCACTGATGCCCTTGGTCGATTTAGAGGTTGTTAAAGAAATTGTAAAGCAGCTCAGGGAACAGTTAGGAACTGCCTGTCCTATACTGTTTGACCCTGACTAGCCATTCTCCTTGTAGTTTTAAATCTTTGTGTACAAATTGTAATTCACAAAACAGTCTTAATCAGTTTAAATTTAAGTCTTTACAAATACTGGGGCTTTTTTGAATTAGGGCCAGAAAAGTTGACTTGTCAGCTATTCATGCCTTTACCTATTAACAATGGCAGTGATGTTGAAATGGTTATTTGGATTAATGAAAGGAACATCTTACTAGTGAAAACTGGAAATAAACATGGCCAGGAAGGAGAGATTAACCTTTTAAAAAATCTGCAGTTCACCCTCAGTGTTTTACATAAGTGTATCCTTTTCTGTCAATAAGAATGCTTGAAAATTTTATTCATGCATATATGTGTATTCAGGATCCATAAACTTAGTTATTATTTTCCCTCTAAATGGACAGGAACTGTACTAAATAAAATTAAAACCTATACTTACAAACATATGCATACGTGTTCTTGTACTAGCTGACCTGCCTTACCTTGTTTGGGATAATTATTTGCTATAGTTGAATAAATAGACTTCTGGAACTATTGAACCTAGAAGACATAGTGTTGTCTATTTGATAAGCAACTTTGAGATCAAATCAGGGTCAGTAAACTTAGCATGTTTCCCTGTACCATCTAGCTGGGCCTGTGTGTTTGGGGGATGGTTAGAAATTGAACCAAGGGGCAATTAACCTCCGAGCTAGATCCTCAGTCCTTTTTATTTTTTGTTCTGAGACAGGTTCTCACCAAGTTGCTTAGGTCTCGTTAAGTTGCTCAGGCTGGCCTCAAAGTTGCCTGCCTGTTGGGGGCGGCAGGCCTGTATATTATGAGATATTTAGCAGGATCCTGGCCTCTGTCCACTAAATACCAATAGAACCTCCTCCTGCTCCAAGTTGTAATAGCCAAAAAATGTTTCCACACATTGTCACATGTCATCTGGAATATACTATCGTCCTTGATTTAGAACCACTAATCTAGAGCGAGGCTTACCTGCCTGTGAGATTCTTTCTGAGGTCCTCAGTGTGAAATTTTGTGATGTATAACTGGGCATAGTGGTACAGGCCAATGATCTTACCAACCTGGGAGGCTGAGGGAGGAAGATCACCAAGTTTGAGGCTAGCCATGTCAATTTAGACTCTCAGCAACTTAGGCAGACCCTGTCTCAAAATAAAAATTTTAAAAAATGGTTAGGAATCTAGCCTAGTATGTCGCTCAGTATGTATGTTGAGCCACCCTGGTTTCAATCACCAGTATTAAAAAAATGCTGTGTGTTTTTGACCATCAGGATGTGGGGCTTGCCGAGAAATCTTTCAACCTAATTTATTTTGGAACCATGAATTGACATTGTTATCCTGAGAGACAGGAGTAATCAGATTGACCTCCTGGCAGGCATTTGGCCCTTCACTACCCCAGCAAATCGTTTAAATCCAAACTTGCCATTTAATGTCCTTAAATTTATATTATATTATATTGGTAATATGCTAGAAATGTCAGATTTGGGGATTTAAATGTCTTTGTACTTGGTTGCATTTGTATAAAGATGATATTTGTATAAAGTCACCCACTGATCTGCTCTAACAGAGCTACAGTAATGGCAACTGATTTCCCTAACCCTCATGCTGTGGATAATTCTAGTAAGTGATGATAAATAGCCAAAGAGGGGAAACTCAAGATAGTTCCACACTGTTGCTGTCACAATGGAAGGAACTGAAATATTTTTGCTTGCTGTGGATGAAGAAAAAGAAGGGGTTGCCAAAACAAAATAAAAAATAAAACCAAACTGGGGGCTGAATGGCCTTTCTAAGAGATTTTGCTTAGATGCCTTGAGACTGGCATTTAGGTGTGAGGGCAAGGTCATCTTTGATATAAAGAGAATAATTTATCTGAGGTCTTATGTAATGTCAACAAAGAAGGGCCCGCACAAGGATTATCTCAATCCAATGAATGCCATCATACTTGTTTTTTTCTTTCAATTTCTAACAACTTGCCACTGTGCCCATCTATCCTTATATATTTTTGTAGAATGATCAAAATGTAATTTTACTTGGATTTTAGTTCTAGTTCTGTTATATCTTTATGGGAGCTTGCCTGGTTTTTAATTCCTTCCTTCTTTATTGCCAGACAAAAGGAAGGGAATATACCACTCAGATACAGAATGGTTTGTCATAAAAATGAAAGATCGAAGCAGAACAAGGATGTGAATCCCCATATCTTGTCTTCAGTGCTGTCAGTTGGCATAGGCAAGCAGTTTTAAAAGAGCCAGAATGATGGATC
>PVKS010053357.1:0-10433 GCA_004027875.1 Aplodontia rufa
GGGGATGGGGAGGGGGGAGGGTATATGAAGAACTTATAGGAGACTGGAAATTGGGAAGATGGGGGAACCATCCCAGAAGGCGATGTCATTCCTCCACGATCTATCCAGTTAATGCATGAGTTCTTCTGGGGGAAACTACAAAAGGTAAAATCCAAGGTGGTTATCTATGATCTGGTTTTTCCCCTCAATAACAAAGTTTATATCCATTGACTGATAATGTTTTGATACTGTTTCTCCCTCAACTGTATTCTTATATTCTTCTAATAAAAAAAAAAGAAGTCTTCTTGAGGGTAGATTACAGTCTTGATTGCCATTCTGCTCCCACAGTGAGATGCACCTGCTGTGCCTTGTGTGCTGTGTTAGCCAGTGTGTGCACTCACACTCAGTAACTGCAATGTGAAGTACCAGCACATTTTGTAGACTAGGAGGCCAACTCAGAATGGGGAAAGATCTTGCCTAGAGCTGATTGGTGACAAGCCATGCATGCATCTTTGAAGCTGCTATATTTGAATACAGATTTCTCTTGAGTTGTGGTCTTAGGGACTATGTTTTTGTGCTGCACTTTTCCTGAAGCACTGTGGGTGAGACACCATTGTGGACCCTGGAGAGAAGCTTATAACCACGAAACCTCCATTAACCTGAACCTGGGCATCAGTTGAGGGAGATATGCTCCTGTCCCTGAGAAGGCTGAGGATTCAGCCAGTCTTAGGGAGGCTGATGCTAGACATTCCCCCTGCACAGAGAACTTGCAGCTGACCATGTTGCCAGGAGTGGAGGCCTGAGCATTCTGGAGCCTGGATGCCTATGGGAAGTTAAGGCAAGAGGATGCTGCAGGTAGAAGTATGACCAAGGAAGCGCAGGACTTGAGCTCAGGATCAGCAGAGAGGAGAGGGAGAACTGAGGCACAGAGGGAAGCCCAAGGTGGGAAAGAGAGGCAGCAGGTCAAGCCACCCCTTCAATGGCCGCTATGCAGGCTGCCATGAAAGGCAGAGAGGGGGAATAGAAGTGAGTGGTGCTGACCCTGAAGGAGAAGATTGACATCTGTACATACATGGAGCAGGGCAAGAGCAGGAAGGCACTAATTCATGAGTACAACATGGGCATGTCCACCCTTAACGACATCAAGGCCCACAAGGCTCAGCTGTTCCAGTTCTTCACCAATTCTTACTCCAACCAGGTGATAGAGCAGCAGTGCACACTGCACACACCCAGACTCAAGCACCTGGACCAGGTGCTGTGTGAGTGGCTCCTGGTGAAGCGTTGCAAGGTTGTCCCTGTGTTGGGCCCATGATCATTGAGAAAGCCAAGGACTTCTATGGGCACATATGGCTGACTAAATCCATGTGTTTTCTGGAGGTTGGCTTTGGCACTTTAAGGCCAGGCATATCATTAAGAAGCTGGATGCATCCAGTGAGAAGCAAGTGGCTAACTACCAAGCCACTGAGAAGTTCTGTGGCTTCTTCAGGAGCTTGACCACTGAGTACGGGCTATCTCCTGAGCAGGTTTACAATGCCAATAAGACCAGCCTTTTCTGACAGTGCTTGCCAAATCCCAGTCAGACTGCGCCCAGGCTCAAGCAGGGAAAGAACAGACTGACTGTCTTAATGTGTGCCAATGCCATAGGTTCCCATAGAATCAAGCCCTTGGCCATTGGGAAGTACTGCATCCCCAGGACTTACACAGGTTTCCAGCACCTGCCCATCACCTACCAGGAACCTGCCCATCACTTACAAGGCCCAGAGTAACGTCTGCATAGACAAGGAATTTTCTAATATTAGTTCCACTGCATCTTCATCCCCTCAGAGAGATAGGTTTTGCCCAAAGCCAGCAAAGCCATTCTGTTGCTGGAGAACTTCCCGGCCCACCTGCAGTAATCTGTGTTGGTGTCTAATAATATTTTCACCATCTTATTGCCTGCTAGCTGACCTCCTTAATTCAACCCATGGAGCAGGGCATTGGAAGAGACTTCATGAGGCATTTCATCAACCCTCCCACAAGCCCGCAGGGATCCCACACACCTAGTACACCATGGATGACACCATATTCAACATGGCCTGTGCCTGGAATGCTGTGCCCAGCCATGTCTGTAGAGGGCCTAGAGCAAGCTGTGGCCTGCCATCACATTTACTGAAGGCTCTTCCACCTTTGGCAGAATGGTCATTTTAATTATATTAATTCTGCCTAACCAAGAATGCGGAATGTCTTTCCCACTTCTCAGGTCTTCTTCAATTTCTCTCTTCAATGATGGATAAATTTCATTGTAGAGGTCATTTACTTCCTTTTCTAGATTAGTTCCCAAGTATTTTATTCTTTTTGAGGCTATTATAAATGGGATGGATTTCCTGATTTATTCTTTTCCCCTATTATTGTTAGCATACAGGAAAGCTATGGATTTATGGGTGTTGATCTTGTAGCCTCCTACTTTGCTAAATCTGTTTGTAAGCGCAACCAGTTTTCTGGTGGAGATTTTTTGATTTTCCAGATATAGGATCATGTCATCAGGGAAAAAAGATAGTTGGACTTCCTCTCTTCCTATACTTATCCCTCTGATGCCCTTCTCTTACATGATTTCTCCAACTAGGGTTTCAAAGATTATATTGAATAAAACTGGTGAGAGTGGACAGCCTTATCTTGTTCCTGAGTTTAGTAGAAATGCTTTCAGCAATTCTCCAGTTAGTATTTTACTAGCTGAGGGTTTAACATATCTGGCCTTTACAAAGTTAAGATTCTTTTATTCATATTTCTCAAGAGTTTTGAGCATAAATGGGTGCTGGATTTTATCAAAGGCCTTTTCTGCATCAATTGAGACTATTGTATGGTTTTTGTCTTTAATTCTGTTTAAATTATGAGTCACATTTATTAATTTGTGTATATTGAACCAAGCTTCCATACCTGGAATGAAGCCCACTTGATCATGAAGAGTTTTCTTCTTGATGTGTTTTAGAATGCAGTTTGCTACAACTTTATTAAGGATTTTTGCCTCAACATTCATCAGGGATATTTGTCTATTATTACTTTTTTTGATGTGTCTTCATTGGATTTTGGTATCAGAGTTATGGTTGCCTCATTTAAAAAAGTGTTTGGGAGAATTCTGTCCTTTTGTAATTTCTTGGAGTTGCTTAATAAGGAGAGGTGTTAGCTCCTCCTCAGAGATGTGGTAAAACTTAGCAGGGAATCCACCTACTCCTGGGCTTTTCTTCTTTGGAAGGCTTTTAATTGCTATATGGATTTTGGTGCCTTTTATTGGGCTGTTTAGGATTTCAATATCATCTTGCATCAATTTGGGAATGTTGTAGGTGTCTAGAAATTTATCCATTGTTTCCAGATTATCTAAATTACAGAAGTATAGTTTTTCAAATTACATTCTGATAGTCTGTGTGATTTCCATGGGGTTAGTGTTGATCACTCCCTTTTCACTGTTGATTTTGTTGATTTGCTTTGATTCTATCCTTCTCTTACTGAGATTAGATAGAAGACTGTCAATTTTATTTATTTTTTGGATGAACTAGCTCTTTGTTTCATTTATTCTTTTTATTGTATTTGTTTGTTCCCAATTTAACTGATTTCAGTTCTGATCTTAACTAATAACTGTTCTCCTCTGGCTTTGGTCTTTGATTATTCTTGCTTTTGTAGAATTTTGAGGTGGAGCATAAGCTTATTTATTTGTGATCTTTCCTGGTTTTCAATATAGGCACTCAATGCTATAAATTTTCCCCTTAGGAAATCTTTTACGCTTTTCCAGAGGTTTCATTTTGTTGTACCTTCATTTGCATTCACTTCCAAGAATTTCTTGATTTCTACTCTCATGCCTTCTTGGATCCATTCTTCATGTGATAAGTTATTATTAAATCTTCATGTATATTGTGTTTTCTGTTATGATTTTGTTGTTAATTGCTAGGATCATGGCATCATGGTCTGATAGGGTACATGGAATAATATTTACTTTTTCATATTTTCTGAGATTTCATTTGTGAACTAGAATATAATCTATTTTGGAGAAGGATCCATGCACTGCTGAGTAGAAGGTATACTCAGTCAACTTAGGTGGAATAATCTATAGATGTCTAAGTCCATTTGATTTATGGAGTTGTTTAGATTGGAGATCTGTTTATTTATTTATTTATTTACTGCTTTGATGATCTGTCTATTGGTGATAGAGAAAAATTGAAGACTCCCACTATTATCGTGTAAAGGTCCACAAGTGGTTTTATGCCCTGGAGTAATTTTTCTACATACTTAGGAGCATTTGTGTTTGGAAAGTATATATTTTCAATGGTTATATCTTCCTATGGCATTATTTCTTTTACTAGGATGTAGTGGCCTTCTTTATCTCTTCTAATTTATATTGAAACCTATTTTTTCAGCTTGCTTTCTTGGGCTGTACGCCTGATAGAATTCTTTCCATCCTTTCACCCTCAATTTGTAGATACTATTGGCTGTAAGATTGGTATCCTGTAAGCAACATATTGTTGGATTTTGTTTCTTGATCCAATCTGCTAATCAGTGTCTTTTGATTGGTTCATTGAGACCATTCATAGTGTTAGGAAAACTATGTGGTTGTGGTTCATAGTCATCATGTTTTATTAGTCAGTTTTGTGCTCTGTTGGTTGTCTTTTGATAGGGTGCACTTTTATTGAATTTCCTCTGTGGGTTTTGAGGAGTGTTTGCTTATTTTTCTATCTGGAGTTTATCTTTGAGGATTCTTTATAATACCAGTTTTCTGTTCATGTATGCTACAAGTTTGATCTTATCGTGAAATGCTATTTTCCCTTCAAATTTGAAGCTGAGTTTTGCTGGGTATAATGTTATTGGCCACGTGCTGTGGCCATTCAGACACTGAAAGATCTCCTTCCGGGATCTTCTTGCTTCTAGAGTCTGAGCTGAAAAGTCAAAGGTGATCCTTACTGGTTTGCCTCTGAATATGATTTGTCATTTCTCTCTTGCTGATTTTAATGTTCATTCCATGATTTCCCTGTTACACATTATGAATATGACGTGTCTCGGTGAACTTCTCATTTGATTAGGCCTATTGTGTGTCCTAACACTTCCTAAATGAGCACTTCTGATTCTATTCTGATATGGGAAATTTTTTCTTTAACTTTCATTCAGAATGTTTATATTGTGTTTCAATTTCTTCCTGTATTCCAATTGCTTTTATATTGTTTCTTCTGATTTCATCCCAGACATTTTAAAAATTCCGCTCATGTTTTGTGAGGTTTTTTGTTTGTTTGTTTGTTTGTTTGTTTTGGGGTTTTTTGTTTTGTTTTGTTTTTTCTGTCATCCATGCACTGAGCTTACTCAGCCTATCTTCATTGTTCAAAGTTCTTTTTTCCAGAGCTAAAGTTCTGTTTTCTATAGAGGTTAGTCTATTTTTAAATTCTTCCATCATTGTTCTGATGTGATTGACTGAAGATTTTAACTCTGTTACTTCCTTTGCAGTATGTATATTTCCTTGATAATATAATTTTTCATCTCTTGAGTTTTCTCACTTAGTCCCTTCATTAAATCTTCTTTTAGTCCACTGTTCCTTATAGCAATCAGAATATTGATAATTTCTAGGTTTTCATTCTGCTCCCTGTCCATGTGTTCCTTATTTGGGGGTTTGTGGGGATGAGATGAAGCTTTTCTATTTTGTTCATCATTTTTTATAATCTTCATGTGGATCTTTGAATTGGATTTCTCTGTAGTAAAGGTAGGCAGGTCTGGAAGTGCTTCTTCCTTGCAGATCAAAGAGTCAGGTCAGACACCACACCTCTGATGACTACCTTCTTCCCAAAAGCTGCTTCTGCCTGGAATTTGTTTGGCTGTACCTTATGGATCTAAGCCCCACAGGATTGATCTGAAGTCTATTGAGGGTGCACAGCATCTTGCTGGACTGTAGAAGTGCAGCAGCCTGTGTGCTTTGCTGGGTCCTTGGATCTTGTGTTGGGCTGGAATGAGCCTCCTGCATGCCACAATGGAATTGGGATCTTTGGCAGTGGGTATTGGCCCAATGTATCTGGACCTGGCAAGATAGGTTGCATCTGGGCAGCTACACACATGGCAACTAGGCAGTTCAGGGCCTGGGAAGGGTCCTGTGGTTGAGTCCTCTGCACATGACTGAAGTCCCCAGACCTGAGAGTCTGGATCCACACACAGAGGCTGCTTGTGTTAGCTCCAGTGGAGTTCCTCGACATGGGTACCTTGCTCGCACATGAAGGCTCCAGACCTGAGTCCTGCATCTGAGTGCAGAGTCTACTCAGATCAGCTGTGGCAGGGTTCCTCAAAGTTATTGGGTTTTGTATGCTGATTTTATTTCCTTCTATATTGCTTCTATATTTTATATCCTTCTAATTTGTTTATAAGCTCTAAAAGTCCATTGATGAAGCTTTTGTGATCTTCTAATAATAGGATCATATCATCTGCAAAGAGACAATTTGACTTCTTCCATACTATTTGTGCAAATTTAATTTCCTCTGCTAAAATCAGGAACAAGGCAATGATGTATGCTTTCCCCACTCCTACTCAATAAAGTCCTTGAAACTTTTATCTAAGAAATTAAGCAAGAAAAATAACTTATGTTAAACTGAAATTTCAACATAGTTACAGTTTTCACCATTTTCAAATGCACAATACAGCAGCATAAATCACATTGACATTGTTGTAAAATTATCACCATCGTACATCTCCAGAAATTTTTCCCCATTTCAATGTGAAATTCTGTTCCCAGTTTGAAAACTCCCCAGACCTCCTTTGCCAATACTGGTTACAACCATTCTAATATGAAATATGATAATTAATTAAAGTAATTAATGTTATGATAGAGACAAGATTGAAAGGACTAGATGTTTAGCTTCACATGTTCCAAAATATAATCCTGCTGTACACCACAGGTCTTGAGATTAGGGCTTCTTGCTCTGAAGCCTCCTCAGGGCACTTTTAATGTCCCTGTTCCTCAGGCTGTAGATGAAGGGATTCAGCATAGGGGTGACCACAGTGTACATCACTGAGGCCACCACAACCTTTCTGGAAGAATGTGAAACAGCTGATCCAAGGTACACTCCAAAGGCTGTCGCATAAAATAAGCATACAACTGACAGGTGAGAACCACAGGTGGAAAAGGCTTTATACTTCCCAACTGAGGATGGGATTCTCAGTATGGAACAAACAATTTTGTAGTAAGAGAAAAGGATCCCTGAGATGGGAAAAAGGCCATATAGGGCACCAAGAAAATACTTGATAATGTTATTAGAGAAGGTGTCAGAACAGGAAAGGTTAAGGAGTTGAGAAGGGTCACAGAAGAAATTAGAAATTTCCACATCCTTGAAGTTAGTAAATTGTAAGATAATCAAATTGTGCAGCTGGGAGCCAAAAAGGCTAACCAAAAAAGACATAAGAACTAATAATTCACAGAGTCGAGGGTTCATGATGAATGGGTAGTTCAGGGGGTAACAGATAGCCACAAAACAGTCATAGGCCATCACAGTCAGAAGCATGTCATCCATACATGCAAAAATGACAAAAAGAGACATCTGTGTCAGGCATCCCATATAGGAGATGACTCTATTGTGCATTTGAATATCCACAATCATCTTTGGGACTGTGGTGGAAATGAAACAAATGTCAGTCATGGACAGGATAGAAAGGAAGAAGTACATGGGAGTGTGAAGGTGGGAGTCAGAGCTGACAGCAAGGATGATGAGTAGGTTTCCAAGAATGGCTACCAGGTACATGGTCAGGAACAGTCCAAAGAGGGCAGACTGCAGCTCTTGATCCTCTGAGAGACTAATGAGTTGGAATTCAGAGACATAAGTTACATTTTGTGCTTCTATATTGCTTGGACACCTTTGGAAAAAGAAAACAAGTTGAGGAAAAAGGAATACATAATACACTAACAGGTGCCTAATACATTTGAATTCATATAATCATAACTAAAGTATTCACACTTAAGGTCTATACAATTTCACAGTTCTCAGTAATGAAAAAACCAACTTTCTCAAACACTCTCATTACTGCTTTATGTGTTGTTCACCCCTTCTTTCCATACCCTCTTTAGAGACTGTGACAAGAATATTGAACAGAATATTAGAAGTACCAGAACAGTATAAAGAACAATTACATGGTCACAGTAAAATGCATCCTACTGTTTTAGGGAAAAAGTAGGGAATAAGATATAGCCTTCCTTATTATGAAAACAACATTTTAATCTTAAGAAAGTTAAGAAGCATTCTAATACACTTTACTCTTTTCTAAGACCTTGTGACAAATTCCTTTGTCCTATAACATTTAAAACAGTTATGTGAGGACTCCATACTCTGACAGTTGGATTAAGATTGATGGCTCACAAAGAGAAGACATTGTTAAGTGCCCTTTTTTGTCCAGAGTATCCATCTGTCATTGGTATTCTGATGTTCCCCCTTTATGGACTTAAATTTTTCCTTTTAAAAATATGTAAAATACAACTGATGAATGGATAAAGGAAATGTGGTATATATATAAAATACCATACAGTTTTGGTCTGCAGGAAACTGGATGGAATTGGAGAACATCATGCTAAGTGAAATAAGCCACACTCAAAGTCAAGAGTCAGTAGAAGGAGAAGATGGTGACCAGCACCAGAACTGAATGAAAAATCTCTCCATGAATGTGGGACACCAACAGTGGGAGGAGTGCCTTTCTGTGAGGTGGGTGAACAACAAAATTTCTCCCTAAATTCATAAATATCCAAGTAAGGAAGTTGAGAGATGCTGGGCCATGGACAAACTGAGCATACAGGAAAACCCAAATAAAAATTCTCCAGCTCCAGCAACCCAGCTAGTGGACAGGTGAATCTGCCCTCAGGGGAGGAAGCAGTGCACACAAATAGAAAACATCAGTTAAAGCAGTGAGTACTGATAGAAGAAGGGCACAGGCAGCCTCAGCAGCCGACTGGGCATGGGAATCCATGGCAGCAGGAACAGAGGGAGGGCATTAGTGCATGCAACATAGACTCCCCAGAATCTGGCCACATGGAGAAGAGGGGTGTTGATCACCATATTGAACCCTCACAGTGGGTACAGGAAGCTTCAAGAACAGAGAACTCAGATCCAGATCAGAATAGTGAGCTCCAGAGCAGAGCATCTCCAAGGTCTCAATGTTTTGACTGTCTGCCCTGGAGGCTGTGTGGGCTTGGTGGACCTCCTTACTAGTCCAGTGACTCATGTTTAGAGGCTTTTCCATTCTCCTCCAACACATGCCAATCTGCAGGTGGAGTCAACAATTAGGATCCTGCTCAATAGGACCTAAACAGGCTGGCTGGTATGGGTTTGCAGGTCCTGCAACTCGGGACTGCAGATACTGCCTGGACCTTTCAGGCTATACAGAAACTAGTGTCAGCCTCAGTGACCTATGAACAGAAGGAGCAGCCTGGGACAAGTGCTTTCCTGTACTTTCAGACCCTGAATTCTGTGAGCAGAAGTGGTCCCCAAGGACCTGGGTGCTTCAAGCAGCGGAGTGCTTGCCGATGGGCGGGGCAACCTGCCCAACAAAACACGCTGACGATCTCTCTGCACCGACCTGCTGTGAACTCCCAGTTTTGACTGCTCTCCATATATATGAACTCGGATTTAATTCCGGATATTTTTTCTGCTCAATAGCAAATTTACACCAGGTCCTGCGAGCTGCGGCAGCAGCGGCGCGCTTGCCAGTGGGCGGGGCGACCTGCCCAGCAAAACACGCTGTCAGCCTCTCTGCCCAGGGCAAAGGTTTGCAACCTGAAATGGAGGAAGGGTCTGAATTTCATGACCAAGCACCACTGCGAACTGACTGCTCATTGCTTTGCCTAGTCTTGCAGAAGGCGCTGGGGAGAGATTGCTACCAAACTAGTCGGCGGTCCGTCGCCATTGTGACGTGTCCCTGAGGGCAGGGCGAGTCTTCCACCCCTAGCCCCTGCGTGTAACCGGCCGCAGGAAGCTTTGAATGTATGGGGCAACCTGGGTTTCAATTAAGCTTCTGAGCTCCTCACATAGCCAAGGCTGTGTAGTCCTTGGCACCTCAAGCAGGTCCCCTTCTAGTGCTTGTATCGGAGAAACTCAAAAACTCTAGAAAGACCTGGCCCTTTGCCTGAGGTCCTTAGCCAACAGCACTAAACAGCTCCTGAGCCCTCTGGAGCTCACAAGACATGCAGAGTGGGCCACCATTGATCCTGAGGAAGCGACACTCAGGCTAGCCACTCTACTTGGATCAATCAGAGTCCCACGGCCTCTGTAAAAGGAGCAACTCGACTAGCTACAATTTCTGAGCCCCAGACCCAAGAAATATCTGGAGTGTAGATTGGCTGGAAACAACCAACTCAGGCTTCTGCCCAGGGGGAGTTAAATACCCCTTTACTACAGAAAATTTCAGAGGAGATCCTCTAAGAAAATCCAGGCCACCGGACTCAACCAATCCGTTTCTCCCCAAACAAGCTCAACTCC
>PVKS010053358.1:0-10443 GCA_004027875.1 Aplodontia rufa
TATATTCTTCTAATAAAAAATAAATAAAAGATGCTATAAATAATTTATCTTTTGTTGACAGTTCAAGTTTTTTACTCCCTCTGTTTTTTTATTGGTGCATTATAGTTGTACATAATGATGGGATTTGTTACATATTCAAACATGCACATAATACACAATATAATAATATAATTTGGCCTATGTCACTCCCCAGTACTTTCTCCCTTCCTCACCACTGCCTATCCTTGGTCCCTTTCCTGTACTGATGTCTCTTTGATTTTCATGAGATCTGTCTCCATCTTTCTTTTCCTTTTCCTCTCTAGCTTTCACATATGAGAGCAAGTAATTTACTTTACTTAACATATGGTCTCTGGTAAATAACATTTGTAGTATTAGAAAACAGAATGGCTGGTATATTCTTTGGAAAGGAAACAGATAAATGGCTATTTGTGTGTTGGGGAGGAGATATGGATTGGTCATAGGTACATAAGGATCTCAAACTGACTGATGGTTGTTTATATCCTATGAAATATAGAATGGGTACCAATTTAGTTCAAATGAGAACTAATCCATGAAAAGGAGTATTATTCATTTGAAGACTAAGTTCATTTTCAAGACTAGGTCCCTTGCTTCTCTAATTATACTTGATAATTCACCTGTTTATTTAATTCATTAAACAATACAAAGGCATTTCTTATTGGAAATATTAGCACTCATGTCACCAACAAAAAGTCAATTAAAACATATATCATCATCTGAAATATTTCTGCAGGGATCTCTGAGAACTCTCCTGGCTACATTTATGGAAAACCTTTTCCAGACTTCAAAGAGCTTTATAGTCATATTTCTGCAGAGTCCCCAGAGCTTCTGAGTTAGCTTTCAGGCAATGTGAGATGGTTTTCAAATAAAGGGCAAAGGAAGAGAAGGGAATAAGGCATCAAAAGAAATACAGTAAGCCAAAGTTTAGAGGCTGAGACCAATGGGACTTCTCTACAAATGAAAAGTTCCTAGCAGGGTGTCATGAGGGGAAGTTCATTGAAATCCAAGAGGGTCATGAGAGAGAGAATCATCACTGCTTCCAGGCTGCACTTATATTTCCTTTGCATAACCCAGGGCTACTCCTTCTGCCAATAAGAATTCCTAAGAGAGACGGTCATCTTGTGTATTTGAGAAGTGGATGGGGATGAAAAAGATAATGAGAAGGTATAAGCCCCCTGCAAAGAATGATTGGGGCAGACACCACCTTTCTAAGGGCTAAGAGTATACAAACCTTTTGAAAGATCCTGGATTCAATCTAGAATGTACAATTGCCAGGTCATGTGGTTTCCTTTGGGAGTGTCTCTTTACCACAATAACTAACAAGGAAAACTAAGAACTAATAAGGTATTTAGCCATTGTATAGTGTAAGCATACATCTAATCACATTATGCCCCATAAATATATACAACTTTTATTTGTCAAATAATAAATTGAGGGCTATATATACAATGGAATACTATAGAAAAATAAAATGAACAAATTAAAGGCACGTAAAATAGCATGGATGCAATGATGTGGATGAATTTCTAAAAGGAATTGGAAATTGTATCAGCAATAGCTAATAGAGACAGCCAGACAAATGATATGGAGGACAGTTTCATTTGTGTGAAGTATAAAAACCTGGAAAGTCAAGCTGTAATATTTAACAGTTCATACCTGGACATATTTAGGGCATTGTTTCTTCATTGAAATAAATCTTAAGTGTATCTCTTTGAATAGCTTTTTTAGTGGCTAAAGGTATTAAACATACATATTACTGTTTACTGGTGTAATTCCATTAGCATAATTATAGAAAATTTATCTCATTTTAAGTACATTTACTCTCCCCCCATTTAATATTTTTTGTTGTTGTTGTTTGTTTTTGGTATTAGTGATTGAACCCAGGGGCACTTTGTCACTGAGCTATATCCCTAGAACATTTTCAATTTTTTAATTTTGAGACTAGGAGTCACCAATTTGTTGAAGTTGGCCTCAAATTTGCAATCCTCCTGTCTCAGCCTCCTGAGTTCCTGGGATTTTAGGCATGTACCAGTAAGCCCTGCTAGTGTATTCATCTTAAATATGACTTACATACATTTAGAATCACAGATAGAATCACAGATAGCATGATATTTTCAATCTAGTATAAGACACAACTTAAAAAACTCAAGAGAAGAGTTTTATATAATCATGGTTTTGCTTACTGTGTTCTCTCTTCCTTCCTGAGTTCCAGTCTCAGATTAAAACCTGAGAATCCAGGAGAGCCAATGGTATAGCCAGCCTGGATACCTGGAGAACCAATATTTCAGTTTGAAGTAAAAAGCAAGAAAATAATCAAATGGAAAAACATACAACATCCTGTTCAAAGCAGGAGGAGATCCTTTCCTACAATCAGTTTTTTCATTCTACTCAGCTTTTCAAGCAAATGGATGGGTCTACTCTGTGAAGGAGGGCAACCTGCTTTAAGCCTACTGATTCCAGTGCTAATTTCATTCTGGTCTAAATATAAGAGAGAAAGGGAAAACCTAGAGAACTCATCACCATGTTGTTCTTTGGGATCCATATTCCTAGTGATCTTGTGATCGTCTGCCATTTATGCACTTTATAAATGTTTATTTTTTTCTCTTTGTGGTACTGGAGATTGAACTCAGAGATGTTCTACCACTGAGTTACACCCCTTGCCCTTTTTAATTATTCGAAATAGGGTCTTGTTAAGCTTCCTGGGCTGTGCAATTCTCCTGCCTCAGCCTTCCAAGTTCTAGTATTACAGGTGTGAGCTCCCATACCTGGCTGAAATATTTTCTTATATTTGCTTTATATAGTTTCCAAAGTCTTTGATTTTACTTTTTGAGAGAAAAATGATTTTTGTTTTGAAGTTGATCATTTTTATCCCAGCTTGTGAAAGAAAGTAATATAGTCCCTGGATGGCCAGAGAGCACTATCATCCAAGGAAGGACTCATTCCAACCCTAAAGATTTCTCCACTGGTATCACTGCAGAGGTTCTTGATTTAGAACTCCCAAACCAATCTCAGCTCACTTTTTCTATTTCCAAATCTGAATCACATTTCCCAGGAAACTTCAAATTTTTACTCTAAACCAAAAGTTCCTTGAAGCCAAGGATTATTTTTTCTGTTCTTCCACAACTATATTGAAAGGGATCCAAGAACAAGAAAATCAGGTAGGAGTTAAGTAATGGTTGTGTGGCTAAGACTAAATACCAAGTACTGCATTAGATGATTTTTCACAGAACAACTTATAATATCTCTAATTTTCACAAAATCCTACAAACTAGATAACAATCTCCTTATATAGATATGGAATTTTAAGATTCTGAGAAATTGAATTATTTATCCAAGGAAATAGTTTAGGAGTGGCAGGGCCATCAGCTGATTCCAGGATCCAAAGTTGATGCTTTCTTTTATGTCCTAAAAACCTGAACTATGGAAATGAAAGAGTAATTCATCACAAATGAAGGCAGAAGAATTGACAGAATTTATTTCATTACTGGATTTGTGATAACTAGATTTGTGATATAAAGAAAGAGGAAGGACCAGCTCTGGCTTTGGGATTAGGGTCCTCTGCAGGAAATGGTTACTGCTCTTAGATATTAAACAATCTGAGAGTTAATAGCAAGAATCAGTGCTTAGAAAATCCTTGGAGACCCAGGGGGACAGAATCAAGACCAGGTCTCCAAAGTGAATTTTCAGATATGACCTCCCAGGAGACTTAGTACTTCAGGAGCATCACTGGAATTATTGAACTCAAAGACATCCCACCATATGGACTAAGCATCTGCCAACACTACTCCTCAGATATCACTGGGCCCCAGAGTTTGGAGCCTGCTTGGTGCAACCATCACAATTCCTTCTCAGTACCTAAGAGACTAGAGAATGGATGTGGAAACATGCCTGCAGAATTTCATGTCTCCATACACTTTATTGAAAAAATAATGATAAAAAAGGCAGCCTTTCCAAATGGGATGAATCCCTCCAGTTAGCAGGATTGAATTTGTGTTATGAGCTTTGGTTGCAAAGAAATTTGAGAAATGTAATTTTAATCTTCCAAGTTTTGCAGTTAAATCTAAAAAAGCGTATATTAAAGGAGAGTAAAAGGAGGATGAACAAGCCAAACTATAATATCTTCTGGAGCTTTCTAACCTAGAGAATGAAGTGAATGAAGGTATCCTTTTCTGAAATTGGAAACAGGAGGAATTTTGGAAATATTGGTAATGAATTCAGTACATGAATTTTCAGTTTCTGACATACAATGAAGATATCAGTCAGGGATTAGGATTCAGGGACAGAGATTTAGATCAGGAGACATCAGCATATGGATACAATCTATAGTCACTGGGGTTGATTAGGTTTAAGACATGCTCTAAGCAGGAGGAAAATAGTACTCTTTTAGTCTTTGTGGGGAAAGTTAGCTTCTAGGAGGAATTGAGTAATCAGTGTCTTACTTTCTACAGAAGCCAAAGTCATTTTCTTTAAAAAGTTAAAATGGCTTTTCCCAGAAAACTGGTCAAGCATAAACACAGTTAAGGTTGGGAAAATATGGTGAGAGCTTCAGAGAAGCTTTTGTGAAGATAGAATATTATGACACAGTGATCCTGTTGAAATAACTATAATGTATACCTGTCAATTTCTTTCTTAAATTTTAGAGCTCAAAATAAGATGTGCACATGGTGTCAAGTTACATGATAAAACAGCCAAAGATGCAAAGTCGTAGCCTGCCTCCTCTTTACTCACCACCCTTCACCCACTCTGTGTCATGTATGAATTCAAGTGACAGTGCCTTAGCAGCAAGGACATTCAGTTACTGTGAAAGCAAGCTGTGCTCTGCTCCTAGTTGCTCCATGATGTACAGAACAAGTTTTCAGGCTGTAAAGTAGTAGTTTGCTATGGACTGTTCCATTTTGGGTTGAAGTGCTGAGGTGGAATGACTCTGATGTCACTTTTTGTGGATGTCAATTTTGTGTCCTATCAGAGTCGAAGAATGAAACCGAAGGACACTGAGGCAAGTGGAGCCGACAGAGTTTATTTAAGAAAGGATAGAAAGAAAAAGCTTCTCCAGGAGAAGGGAGTTTCCGAGCTGAGAACTTGTATGACAGGAGGTGAGTCACCTTTTTAAGATTCTCTTTCCTTGATTAATCATTGCCTTCCCTCCCCCATGCCTAGGAGTATGAGTGCAAAACTCTGGTCTGATCTTGTCCTTTACCCTAGGCCTGTGAGCATCTTCATCAGCAGAGGGGAAGTCACTGTCTGGACCACCCTTGTTAGCGAAGGGGATGTGAAGCTGATGTGCACCTCTGCTTATTTAGGACAGTGGATGCTCTTTGCCCTCTTAGAAAAAACGACCATCAGCTAATTTCCTCTTAGTTGATCCACATCATTCTGCCCACACTGACTGCCTAGCCTTTCTCTGCCTCAACACCACACCTTGTTTGTATAAACTACACCATCTGCCTGGCACGACCACCAGGTGTAAATTGATAAATGAGTTAATTGTGCTAAAAAGATGAAGTTAATCAGAAGTATGTGAGTGCATGAGTGTATCAAACTCCTAATGGAAAAACCAGGCCCATGAACTTATGGAACATGCCAGACCACTGAATGAAGCCACCTCCTTATTTGAGGTCATAAGAAGAGGAGCATACCGAGACTGGACAGGCTGAAAACTGACCCTATCACCTGGTTGCTTACCGTGAACCTTGCCCAGGAAAATTGCCACAGTGATGGACCTCTAAATCTGTCCTCAGGCTTTAGCAGAATGTGGTTTCTCCTGCCTGTGATAGTCATGGAAATCCCACTTCAAGCTGGCATCTCAGGCTGACACTATCCAGACTTGGCCTAGAATAAGTTCCTTCACTTTGATAGCTCTGTGTCCTGAACAAATTCTTCAGATGGTTCCAAGTTAGTAATCTTATCTGATCACCTACAGTGACTCTTTGCATTCATATCTGCTCTCTGCCTTTGCTTTCAGTTTTACTTTCTGAACACCTGTGGCTGCCTGAAGCCTTTCTTAGTGTTTCTGTAACCTGTATATAATTGTGTAAAGTGTGAGGTGCATCTTTAGTGATATAGATATTAGAAATTAAGATTGTAATAAAAAACCTGTGATTTCCTGGTTTATGATTACCAGGTGACCTACGCTCATGACAATCATCTACAAGTAGTCTGGAGAAAGTAGTGCAGGGTTTGTTCAGGGATCTATGTCATTATCCCCAAATGTCTATGTCTCAAGAAAAATTTTGCAACTTCACAAACATGTGGAGTTCTCTATATTTTATAGTTGCCTGTAGTTCCCCTTTCCCTGAAACCCCTACGCTAGAGAAGCCTCTTGCTGTTCTCTAGGCCTGCTGTGCACTGTGATCCTGAGACTTCCCCTTCGTGGCTGTTTTGGGCTGGAGGTACTACATTTTCCTTGAACCAGGCTTCCATCCTCCCTTCTCCTACTTTAGGTAGGGATACATCCTTAAATGACTTGAGGAAAGGCTAAGTTTTCTGAGTACTTGTCTGAAAATATTTGTCCTTAATTGATAAGAAGTTATTTTGTCCTCTCAGAATGTGTTGGTCTGTAACTTCTGAGAGTTATCATGTCATGGGCTTTTAGCCAGAAAGCTACTATAGATTAATTTCTGAAAATCTCCAAAAGATGATTCATATGCTATAGTGTGTTTGTGGTTATTAGTGGGAAGTATTATAGTTGTTTCCTATTACATTATGGTTTTTTTTGGGGGGGGGGAATGCCAGGGATTGAATCCAATGACATTTAATCACTGAGAAACATCCCCAGCCCCCCCCCCCCCACTTTTTTCGTATTTTATTTTGAAACAGGGCCTCGCTAAGTTGCTGAGGCTGGCTTTGAACTTGTGATCCTCCTGCCTCAATCTCCTGAGCTGCTGGGATTACAAGTGTGCACTACCTCACCCATCACAGTATGTCTTCTTCTTTTTTTTTTTTTTTTAAGAGAGAAGGACAGTGAGAAAGAGAGAGAGAGAATCAATCTTTTCTATTGAGTTTTTCACATGGCTTTCATTGCTCTGACACTTAGTTGTGTACGTGGGTGCTGGGGTTTGAACCCATGATCTTGGGCATGCCTGGCAAGTGCCACAACCACTGAGCCACCGCTCCAGCCCCACAGTATGTCTTCTTAATAGCAAGCTGGCCAGTAGCACAAGTTGGCAGGTATGATTTTCATTGTAATGATTTCTTTCTAACTTGGTTTTAAATCTCTCTCTTGAGTGTGGCCATAAACTATAGCTTTCTAGGAGAGCCTGGATGTGGGGAAAGGTATGCTTGGGGGCTGGTCAGTCAGGAGAGACACAAAGAGGAAGTGGAACCAACATGCACAAAATAGAAGACACTTATTACATACAAGTTCCAGAGAGGTTAACTAAGTCAGTGGGAAGTTCAGAGGTCACAGGGAGCTCAGGTGGGGAAATATAGTTGTGTGCATTTTAGAAGAGAATAAGGAGAGTAAACAGATCTTGGGTTAAGCACATAGTCGGTTCAGGAAGACAATTTTAAAATGCCCTGTGTCCATTTTGTGCCTTAGGAGAGGCAGTACATGGCATCGCAGGGTGATTTTAGTGTAGGGGTGACATGGTCTCCAGAACAGGAGCCAGGTCATCTCCTACAGTGAGGTCTTGGGTTGGGCCTTTGTCTTGTACAGTGCCATCTCCAGCATTGCAGTGGGATATGGACTGAGGTTTGGCATGTGGTAGTGGTGTATCTTTTATAGTTGGTAGCCACTTGAGAGGAGGTGGATCTCTGGATTGTGAGCCACTAAAAGTACCCAAACTAGTTATATAAGATTACCATGACAGAGTGCAGCTATATCTGACTGGGGTTTTGTTTTAATTTTTGGTGGAAGTTTAAGTGGGTCCCCTAGCAAATGTGCAGTTACCTAGCCTGTAGGAAAATCTATCATTAATTGGTCCCAGCAGAGCATGTGCTCTCTGTCTAGTCTCTAGCCCTTTGGGACTGGGCAAATTAAAAATTAGTAAAGATAGGCTAAGAATGGGCAAAAAAGAAACTTGTTCAGAGGTATATTTATTAGATTGGACTTGGAGTTGTTTGAAGAGATCATAATGTCTCCTGATTAAACCTGTTTTCTGGAACCACCAGGGTCATGAAAGTTCTTCAAGAACCCAGAATTTTGTATTTAAAGAAGGGAAATGTATGTTTTGGTTACTACTATTAATGTTTATAACTACAAAGACCTTTCATTATAGCCTTAGAATATGTGGAGGAATATGGTGAGGAAAGAGATTCCCATAGCTTATTTTGAAAGGTATTTGTTTTTGTTTGGTAATGACCCAATATTTTATAATAAATGTAGAAAAGAGACCAAGTCATCAAGTTCCTTATTGATTAGAGGGCCCAATACTAAAACAAATGCCTAAAGTTTGGCTAACTGTGTTGTTTTTTGGGTCCCATCCTTTATTAAGAACTTTCTGGCTAGGGTATGGAAAGGCCTCAAAGTTCCACTAAACTCTATTATGAATGATGATTAAGAGTGTCATTTGCTAATAATACTTGCTGGAGAGGATGTGGAGAAAAAGAAATACTTTCATGCTGTTGGTAGAATTGTAAATTAGTACAATCACTATGGAAATCAGTATGGAGGTTCCTCAAAAGGCTGGGTGGGGAACTGCTATCCAACCCAGCTACACCACTCCTTGGTATTTATCATTAAGAACTAAAATCATCATGCTACAGTGACACATCCATATCCATGCTTATAGCAGCACAATTCATAATAGCCAAACTATGGAACCAGTAGGTATCCATCAACGGATGAAGGTAAAGAAAATTTGGTATATATACACACAATGAGTGGACTAGAGACCATTATGTAAGCAAATTAAATCAAATTCAGAAAATCAAGGGACATTGTTTTCTTCATATGCAGAATTTAGAGAGGAAAAAGGAAAAGAAAGGTGGGGTCAAATCCCTATTCACTTTTCTTGGGGTCATTATTAAGCAGTAGACTTCTGATTTCATCTTTTAAGTATCTTTTAAAAAATGTTTGTATTTTTTTTATCATTTATCTTTTTACTTCATGTTTGGGAGCAATTCTCACACCCTCCCCTCCCAAATTATTTTGATTGATTTTTTTTTTTACTAGAGCAATTATTTAAGCCTTTTATAGTTCTTCCTTGTTCTGTAATTGGGTCTTTTTCTTAAATCTTATACTTGTTTTAGGGATGAAATATCTTCTTCAGTTTCTCAGGATTTTTAAGGGGTTTTACCCCCATTCACTTTCTTGTTTCTACAATTGTAATATACAGAATAAGAAGTTTGGATACTTTTTTCTATCATGCAATGTGTTTCCTATATGTCTGGTGATTTTTGGTTGTTTGTTAATATTTAAGAATGAAGAACTTGGTAGTTGGGTCTGCCTTGCTGTGTGTGTGTGTCGCTACATGAGACGTCCGTCCCTGAGGCGCGGGCAGGACGATCCACTGGATTATCCCCCGGAGTGAATCAGGAGATGAGTGCCGACGGCTGGAACCCAGGTCCCCCCTCGTCCGGGGACCCCTTCCCTCCCAGACAGGGAAACGAGGCAACCACATGCAGCTATTGGCAGCTCAGAATCCGTTTATTACCAAGGCACATGGGTTTTTATAGCCAAGGAATCAATAATCCTTCTAAGGGAGTTGCCAGGGGTTATGCAGATTTCGAGTACAAACAACTAGGGAACAGCCTGTGGTTAGCACATTCCAACCCACCCTAATCTTCTTTTTGCATAACAATTAGTAAGCTTAACAAAGCATGACCTAGCAGCCCTTCCTGAAGGAACATATGGAAATAGTAACAAGATCACTCTAGGGCAGCTGATGAAATGGAGTGAAGGTCAGACACCAACATGCGTGTGTGGTATGTAAGTGTAGGGGAGTTGTCAGGCAGCAAATTTTACTTTAAGGTGAGCTTTCAGGAAAAGAACCAGGGAGCCAGGAGAGTTCTCAGGTTTGGGGTTGGGGGCAAATTGCTTACAGGGTCCAGTTTGAATCCTGGCTCTGTTTCCTACTAACTTGTGACTTTGGTCAAAGTACTGATCTTTCCTGTTGGCAAAGATCATCTCTGTTCTGTCTAACTTGAATCAGGGCTAGATACATAGTACAGTTCATCACTCTTACCTTTCAATTTCCAGTGCACTCCCATGCCAAATTTACATTTCTATCTCCAGCTACACAGTTCATAAAGACTTTGAGGTCAGGAACCTTGTCTTATTAGCCTCTATATCTCATCAACCAATATAATGCTTGCCACTGAGGGGCTCAACAAATGTTTGTTGAATTAATGAAAATTGATAAATACTAATTTGAAAGACCTGAAGTTACGGAACTTGAGGAAACTTAAACTTAAAATCCTTTTAAGTTCTTAAAACTCTAAATATTGTTCAATGTTATGTCATATTACTTCTATGGAAGCGATTTT
>PVKS010053359.1:0-10423 GCA_004027875.1 Aplodontia rufa
CTGAACTTCCCAGCTCCCAGAACTATAAGCCAAATAAACCTCTATTTTTCATAAACCACCCAGTCTCAGGTATTTTGTGATGGCAACCGAAAACAGATTAAGACAAAAGGGATGGTATCTCACAGGCTGGGACAGGCAGGGGAGGCCCAAAGCTTTGATATAAAAGATGGTGCTCCTGTCTGGCTGTGAAGTGGAGCTTCCTGAGGTCAAGTCCTGTGTGGGGTTGGGTGACCCTGTGGCTGGACACTCAGTCCTGAGGTTGGCACAGGTGCCTGTTCCAAGCCTGGTGAACTGACCATGAGTCCTCAACTTGGAGCCACCCCAAAGAGGAAACTCACTGTGTGTCGCCCCCCGCAGGGTTCTGGAGCGGGGAGCGGCTGGAACGGCCTCGGGGGACCTTAGCCGTTCCCTGGGGGGCCAGCAGGACACTGGGAACCGGGCGCCGGCAGGACAGGGCTGGGGACGGGGGAAGAGGAATCGCTCCACGCAGCGTTCCTGTGCGAGGAGTGGGCAGAACGACCTTAGCAAGCCGTCCTCCGAGGGGCTGAGTTAGGGCAGGGATGGGGAAAGGAGTTGCTCCCCACTGCACTCCAGAGCGAGGAACGGGCAGAACGACCCAACCTGGGCCGTCCTCCGAAGGGCTGAGCTAGGAAGGGTTGGGGAGCCGGGAACAAGGGGGCGAACGCCGGTGGCTGGAACACGGGACCTGCATCTTCTACCGCTGCTGATCTCTCTGACGTCTCTGCTGCTGCTGCTGCGGCTTCTTCTGACTGCTTCTGTGGTCTCTTCCTTCAGGACACCGCTGCTTGCTTTCTTGCTCTTCTCTGGCTACTGCTTCTCCTTTGGCTGCTCTTTCTTTGGCTACTTCTTTCTTGGGCCACTTGCTTTACCTGACTAGCTGCTACTCTATTTATCTATTACAACAGCCAATAGGGTACAATGCAAACATCTTTCTCCAATTGTAACAAATGAGTGGCCGAATAGCTTAGTCATGCGGTCGGGCAATTTGCTAATTACAAGACAGCTGGACCCCTTAGAGTTGTTTACCACCAATTCTTCTACAAGCCAGCTGAACCTCATGTTCCCAACAACTGTGCTGCAAGGTGGATCGGCTCTCCCAACCCGGGAGCGTGGAGGACAGCGTCCACCTGCTCTCACCAGCTTGCTCCCCATGGGTCCCCAACTAATACAGCTGTGTAATAGCACTGGTTTCTATCCAGCTTGAAGAAATGGCTCATTTCAAAAATCATGATGTTCTGGCCTAAGCATGGAGTCTGGGGCTGTTCCAAGGACCATGTGGCTTCAAGGTTCCCATCCCTGGACAGAGAGCAAATAACCCTGAACTAATGTTTTCCTCCCCAAGCCCAGCTCCCTGCTTCCTGTGGCCATTCTGACATAGAAAGGGGCTCGCCGGACATCTTACCCCCTGTCACTATAAAAAGGGAAACTGAGGCTGAGACATGAAGTGACTCCCAAGGTTACCAGCTGAACAGAGCAGGCCAGAACGACAAGGCCCTGGGTCTCAGGCAAGGGCCGAGGGGAATCCGTTGAGCTGAAGTCATGTTAAGCGCCTCCCCACATGTCCATGCTCTGTGACATGCTCCTGATACTGGGCAGCACTCTGGGCTCTGGGCCAAGACTATTGGCACAGACTTCAAAGGAGTGTGACAGCTGAGCATCTGGGGCTTCCCTGGTGTTCACTGAGCAAATGTCAAAGCCTTGGCACCGAGGGACCACCTGTCACGCAGGCAGAGGCTTTCTGGGACCTGGCCTGCCCTGTAGCTCACAGGCAGCTGGGCTGCTCTGTTTTGCATCAGGTATGCACGTCCTCTTCAGCAAGGGGTACACAGAACCTCAGCACATCATGGCCAGGCTGGCAGGGCCACCTAGGGGCCTGGAGTGTGGCAGACTCAAGCTGAAGCCCCAGCTTGGCTATTCCTAACACAGGAGCCTTGGGCAGATCCAGGATCGTCTCTGGGGCTCAGGTTTCTCATCTGTAAAATGGAGCTAACATACTTGCCCTTCAGGGCTGTTTGTAGGAATTAAATCAGATGACATATAAAAGTGCCTGGAATAAAGGAGGGCTCCTCCCCTCTCTGCCTATGCACATGGGTGCAGCTCACCCCCTTTTTTTTCTGTTAGTGCCATTGCAGGGCATCAATCGTCAGAGCCCAGGAAGGGACAGGGCGAAGGGAACATGCCTACCCAGAGATGTTCCCAGAAGGGAACATGGAGGGCCCAGAGATGCTTAGGAGCCAAATTCAGCTCTTGGTCTGAGAAACATGTCAAGGTTGCAGCTATGCTGGGGCATTGACGGCACGGGACTTCATCTCAGAAAACCTGGGTTCAAGTCCCAGCTCTGCTCAGATAAGTCATTGTCCCCCTTGTTGCCTTTGTTTCCCTGGCTGTGAAGTGGATTTAACTGTCTCTGCCTTACCTAACTGTAAGATGATCAATGCGGTAGACACAGTAATGGTCCCCAAAGCTTTTCACATCCTAAAGCCTGAACCTCTGAATACGTTACCTGATGAGGCATCCTGAGTTCCACAGCACCCATCTGAAACTCACATCTCCCCGGAATCTCAAAATGTGACTTTATTTGAAATATGTAGGTATTATAAGTTAAGATGAGATCATAGTGGATTAGGGTAGGCATTAAATTCAATAAGATGGGGCTGGAGCGGTAGCTCAGTGGTTTCGGCGCTTGCCTGGCGATCACGAGGACCTGGGTTCAAACCCCAGCACCATGTACACAACTAAGTGTTGGAGCAACTAAGGACATGTGAAAAACTAAATAAAGTTGTTTCTCTCTTTCTCTGTCTCTCTCACTGTCCCTCTCTCTTTAGAAAAAAAAATAAATTCAATAAAATGAATGTCCTTATAGAAAAAGAAGTGGAGGACTCAAGACACACAGAGAAGGTGGTAGAAACAGGAGCCATCCATCTGCACACCAAGGATTGCTGAAAGAGCTAAGGAAGGATGCTCCTCTGGAGCCTTTGGTGGAAGCCTGAGTGACCCAACTTCCGGCCTCAAGAACATAAAATTTCTATTGTTTCAAACCATCCCAGTTTGTGGCATCTCACATGCCACATAACAATGTTTCAGTCAATGACAGGCCACATATATGACGGTGGTCCCAGAAGAGTATATCACCTGCAGGGTGTGGTGGCCCACACCTGTCATCCTAGCTACTTGGGAGGCTGAGGCAGGAGGATTGCAAGTTGGAGGCCAGTCTGAGCAACTTAGCAAGGACTCTGTTTCAAAGTAAAAAAATAAAAATGGTCAGGGATGTGACTCAGTGGTAGAGCACTCTGGGTCAATTCCCAGAACAGCAATAAAAAAGGAAAGAAGGAAGAAAAAAAAAAAGAAAAAGATAATATCACTGGATGACATCATAGCGATAGTTAAGTATGCTCTATGATGTTTGCAATGTCACATGAGGCATTTCTCAAAACGTACCCCTGGCATTAGTGCTCCATGACTGTTCTGTGTTGTACCAACAACAGGAAATTAACATGTGGCAAAAGAGACTTTGACAATGTGATTAAATCAAAGACTTTGAGATGGGGAGATTATCCTGGATCACCCAGGTAGGTCTAGTATAATCACAGGGTCCTTACGAACTAACGAGGACAGGAGGTCAGAGGAGGTGAGGTGAAGACACAGGGGAGTTTGAAGTGATGTGGTCAAAAGCCAAGGATTGTGGCAGCCTCTAGACACTGGAAGAGGCAAGGACAGGTTCTCCTCTGGAGCTTCAGAAGGAACTGACCCGTCACCACTAGGCATTAGGCTTGCGAGACCCATTTTGGACTTCTGACCTCCGGAATAATAAGGGAATGAACCTGCTGTCTTAAGCCACCAAGTTCATGGTAATTTGTTATAGTGGCCACCGGAAATGAGCACCATTTAATGAAGTCACGTGATGATGCTGGTGTACACCGCACTCCTCAGGCTCTGCCCTGCTGGGTCCACACCAGATCAGGCAGCAATGACCAGGGGCGGTTTAGGAAGTACCACTTCCTGACTCCCATCCCAGATCTACGGAAGGAGAGTCTTCAGTAGTGGTGACCAGAAACCTTTATCTGTAGCAGCTCCCGGGTGCTTCTGATGCACACAAGTTTGGTATATTCTGAGCTGGATCTCATAACACGTGGACCAGGGGGGAGGGAGGGCAGAGGGGACCCACAGATGCTCATTACTCTGGCTGCTGGGAGCTTGGGGGAGAGTTTTAGGCTCATGAGCTATAACTTTTCTTGGACTGAAAATGTGGGTATTTTCTCTTCTTGGGTCTTCATCTTTTTTCTTTTCTTTTATTTTTTCTTTTTTTTTTGGTGCTAGAGATCAAAACCAGGGTTTCACATATGCTAGGCAATTCTTCTACCCTTAAGCTATCTCCTTGCTCGTCTGTCTCATTTTAATTGAATAAATATTCTTTAGTTCATCCTTCAGACAAAACCAGGAGCTGTAGAATGAGGCAGATGAGGTCAGGCACGCTGTACTAAGATCAAGTCTATAAAAGTGGCTGAGATCAAGTCTACGGTGGCCTTAGGAAGGAGGAACCGGCCCTTCCCTGTGGGCAGAGAGGATTTCACTGAGCAAGAGACCCTGTAACAATTAAACAATTTGTGTCTTTGGATATTGATATCAAAACATATTAAAATCAAAAGTTGAAACATCACATTAGCTACCAGGGAAACCATTCTAATATTTGCAGGAAAATGAAACAGCATGTCCGCTAACAGAAAATTGTACTGACTGATACATTCAGTCAAAGGGAATTGAGAGCATTTTTTTGCAAATCAATAGTGTCACACAAATCTGATCAACAGGATGTGCTGAACTCCTCTTGAGGTCTTTACTTAACATTTGTTCCAATAGGTCCTGATGGTTTGCGTATGCACGCCAGGAGGTACAAGAAATGGAAGCTGGCATCATTGCAATTGAACTGAGCACACTGGGAACTAGGGAGAGGCTGAATGTTATTAGATGTAGCTCATGATTTGGAGGCTGAGTTATGCCTTGCAAAATAGGCAGTAAAGTTTGAAGTGTCAACAATCCTGGACTGCAGGGTTTCTTGAAATAAACATCTGTCCATGGGGAGAGGTAAAATGAAAACATTCTCAAACATAAAACTAGTAAAGAAAGAAAATTCAAATTTGACCTGTAGGGGTTGATCACAACTGACTTTAATATATTTTAGATAGCTGGACAAGGACAAATTCCACAGTTGAGGAATTTGACCCACAGGGACAAACTGTTCAATTGATCTGGGACCCGTGGGTGGGCTCTGGAAGGAGGAGATGATTATCAGGAAGTTCATGAAGAAGGGTGCTTCAGGAGCCGGGCAAAGGCATGCCCAAAGCCACTGACCACAGCCGGCATGGACCATGTAGGGAAACACAAGTAAGAAACAGGGCTGTGTTTGGAGCTTGGACTTTATCCCAGGGGCTGTCACTGAAGGGGTCTTAAAGGCTTGAAGCTGTGGAGGGATCTAAGGCTGCTATGAATCAGATTTATGTTTCAGGAGCAAAAAAATTCTTAAGTGCAGTGACGATTCGGTCTCATGTGATAATTCAGTATCTGTGGCTTCAGAGAAGCTGAAGTTACCACAACACAGAAGTAGTGACAACTAAAAGACCCTTTATAAAATCAGTCTCCTGCAGAGACCTGCCTTTTAACAGTGGTGTCTGTTGGGCTGGGATAAGCCATTATAGATGCACCTGCTGTTTGAGGAGTTTATTTATTTACTTTTATTTTTTTTTCAGGGCTGAGGACCGAAGTCGGGGCCTTGTGTATGCTAGGCAAGCGCTCTGCCACTGAGCTAAATCCCCAACCCCTGAGGAGTTTATTTGTGAGGGTAAGAAATAGGATGCAAATTGATATGTTTTATCTAAGTGTTTCCCAAAGACCCGTGTGCTCAGGACTTTGTCTTCATGGTGACACTACTGGGAGGCGGTGGAACCTTTAAGCAGCGAGGAGGCTCTTGAGTCGCTGGAGGCATGCCCTTGAAGGAGAGTGTGCGACCTCGGTTGCTTCTTCCTCTTTCTTCTTCTTTGCTTTCTGGTTCTGAGGTGAGAAGCTTTGTTGTTGCTTTCACCACGATGTGTGTCACCATGGGGTTCCAGGGCCTGATGATCATGGATTGGAACCTATAGAACCATAGCCAAAATACATCTTTTTTCTTTTTAAGTCGGTTATCTTGGGCATTTCATTACAGTGATGCAAAGCTGATGAACATACAAGTGCACTGCAAGTGAAATTGCAGATCTTGTGAAACGATGTGGAATTTCCTGGAGTTGAGGAGAACTGCTTGGATCAGACGCCAAGACAGCAATCACTGGGGCTGGATCAGGCAGAGGGAGCCCAGTGAACAACCTCAGAAGAGAAACAAGCCAAGGATAAGGACACAATGACTGCTTCAAAAGAGAAGGACTCAGGTAATAAAGACCAAGAAAGCCTTGGGAAAACTGACAAAGTTCTTCGATATTTTTGCAAGAATGACTCTTGTTTATTAATATGCTATAATATTAAAATATGAATGACCTTCTTGTGGTTTCATGTACATTTGTTGGTAGAATCTCACCAAAAGTCAGAAAAATATATGTACTTTATGTCATTTTAAAAGCTTTTCCCTAGGGCTGGAGCGCTGGCTCAGCGGTTACGGCGCTTGCCTGGCATGCACAAATACGCGAGTTCAAACTCCAGCGCAGTGTACGCAGCAAAGTGTTGGAGCAACAAAAGTCACATGAAAAACTAAATAAAAATTGTTTCGCTCTCTCTCTCTCACTGTTCTCTCTTAAAAAAAAAAACCAACTTTTCCCCAGAGTTGCAATTATAATGTAAACATTGTTAAATATGAAATTAACTTATTTTTATGATTTTGGCTTCTATATTTCAAGATTTAGTTCCTATGAAAATTTTGTTCACTGTTTACTATGAAATGGAAAGATACTCTCAGGGATCTGTTGTTCTTATTTAAAAGGGGCTTCCTAGCCAGACACAGTGATGTACACACAGCTGTAATCCTAGTAACTTGGGAGGCTGAGGCAGGAGGATTGCAAGCACAAAGTTAGCATCAGCTACTTAGTGAGGCTCTAGGCAACTTAGTGAGTCACCCTATCTCAAAATGAAAAATAAGAAGGATTGAGGATGTGGCTCCAGTGGTTGAACACTCCTGGGTTCAATCCCTGGTACTGATAAAAAACAAAAACAAACAAACAAACAGAACTTCCTGAACATGTCCTTTACAAATCTCTCTTTAGATCATGTGCTACAAAGGACAGGTATTAATATTTTGTCTTTAGATCCCTGGCACCCAGGTAGCCTGGCACATCGTGGACCCCTGTGAGTCTGTTAAGCATATAAATGTATTTTGTGTCACTGACTGAGATGTCTGGTCAGTCATGGTCTAAATGGAGGGTCTCTGAGAAGAAGCAAGGGCCTTCTGGGCTTGGGGATTTCAGTACTGCTGCTGAAAGTGGCCTGGTCCTGCGTCATGCATGTGGATGCTGGCATCTAAATAAAACCTGTAGGGTTCCTTTAAACAAGGAAAATAACAAAAGCAAAATGACTGATGTGGAGTGTTTCTAAGCAGAAGGTCAGATTCACTGGGGTCTGGTGTCTGCTGCCCTCTCTCTCACACATCCTGAGGAGCTGCAGCTGTGAGTGATTGGCACAGAGGAGAGAGGGTCAGGAATCCAAAGGGTTGCTAGGACCCCAGAAGGGAGAGGGAGAGAAAGAGAGACCAAGCATCCTGATAACACTAATAAGCCTCTTGATCCAGCTATGCCTGAAGCTAATCCAGCCCAAGACTTTCAAGTTAACAGGTCAATTTCTCCCCCTCCCCGCTTTTTTAGTTAAAGCCAGTCTCATTTATGACTGACCATCTCTTTTAGCTTATTCACTGGAATATGGGAGGGAGCAGCTGAAAGCAGGTTGAACACCGGGCCTGGAGGGACAAGACCTTAACTCCTGCTCTGGGGGAGGTAGAGGAGATTCACTGATAGCCCCCCAAACATAAGCAGCATTCCTTGTTTTAAAACGTTCCTGCTCAAGGGGTGGGGGCAGGCAAAACAAAACCAAAACCAACACTAAGGATGGTTTTCAAAAACAGAGCATCGAAGGAAGACAGAGCAAAGGAGGCAGGGTGAGGGGCTGCTGTGCAAACACATTTAACTAAAAAATTACTTGACAAGATATTAAAGCATGCAGAGCCACCAGATTTCAGAGATAGTCTCCAAGGGAAAACTTACTGACATGATTTTTATCTCAATTATAACTGTGGCCACACGGATCTCATTTCCTTCAGCTCCTCTGTCCCAGGATCCACCCTGTGTCTATCCCTAGGATTCCTGGGGACTCAGTTCCTGGCTCTGTGCCTGGCACACAGGTGGAATTAATAAATATTTGTTGGCTAAATGAATGAACCAGCAAGCTCAGTCAGAGCCCAGCTGGAGCATCTCTATCTTCTTACAAATTTATCTTTAAATTTGCATGGACTAAAATTCATTACTTTTGGTATACAGTTCTTTGCATTTGGATAAAATGGTCATGTGACTGTTATGACAATCAAAATACAGAAGAGTTCCATCACCCCCTGCCCAAATTTCCTCATTATGCTTTCTCCTTAATCCCTGGCAATCCATGATCTGTTCTCTGTTCTTACAGTTTAAAAAAAATTGTGGCAAAATGTACATAACATAGAATTTACCATTTTAACCCTTTTAAAGTACTCAACTCAATGACATTAAATAATTCATAACAGCACCAGCATCACTATTTATTTCCAGAACTTTTTCATCATCCAAACAGAAACTATGCACCCATTAAACTATAATCTCCCCACCCCCAGACCCTGGCAGCCTCTGTTCTACTTTCTCTCTCCATGAATTTGCTCCTTCTAGATACTGTAGGTATGTGGAATCATCCAACATCTGTCTTTCAGTGTCTGGTTTGTTTCATTTAGCATAATATGTTCAAGGATTATCCATGTTGGAGCATGTGCCAGAATTCCCTTCTTTTTAAAGGTTGTATATACTTCTATGTGTGTGTGTGTATATATATATATATAACATTTATACACACATATGTGTGTGTATATATATATGTATGTACAGTAGAGATTATTCAAATTATATGGTAGAGTGTAGAGGTTACATGTAAACACTATACCATTTTATAGAAGGAAACTGATCATCTGCACATTTGGTATCTGTAGGGACTCTGGGAATGAATCTCCCAAGGATGTTGAGAGATGACTGTAAATGCTACCTCGAATTCTCCCTCACTGGAGAGTTCTTTTTTTTAAATATTTATATTTTATTTTATTTTTGAACAACCATACAAGTTTTTAGCAAAATAATATAAAATGTGTATAGTTTTTGGATATTAGATTTACCCCCAGGAGTGCCCCCCCCCCCAATTACCCACCCTTATCCCTTCCTTCCCTTACCCACAATATCTCTAAAAAAGTATTAGGCTGTATAACATTACACCTTATCTGGACCTAACACATGATAATAGACCACCTTTCTCAATGGCCAGGGTCTAGTTCCAGCCTCCAGAGATGAGTGGAGACATTCGACCCCTGGTTCTCTGGGTTAAGCTGATTTTACTCAGCATGATTTCTTCCATAGCCATCCATTTACCTTCAAAGGCTGCAATACCATTGTTTCTAATTGCTGTGTAAAATCCCATGGTATACATGCACCACGTTTTTGGATCCACTCATCACTGGAGAGTTCTTAATGTCTCATCTCAACTGTTGCAACATCCACTTGAAGGTAGGATCATTTTCCCATTTTATAGGTGGTGCTCACTCAGCTCATGAGAAGCAGAGGCCCTGGGGCCTGGGCCACCGGCCTTTGAGTCCAGCCCTCCACCAGAAGCAGGAGTTCGCAGCGTGCAGTTGCTACTTCCACACAAACGGCCTGAGCATTAGGTCTGTTACCAGAGCCGAAGGCCAAGACCTTGAGAGCCCCAGCCCCAGGGGTCCTTAAGCTTCCTGGCTGGGAAGCCTCACAGACAACCAGCCACTGTCTGAAGCCGTGCCCCTGTGCGCTGACCACGCCCGACACCTGCAAGCTTTCCAAGAAAGACAATGCGACGCCAAGGGAAAGAAATCAGCAAACGCTGCTGTGAAGACATCCACCCATCTGAAGGTGCTGCCAGCCTTCTGGGGCAACCCAGGAAGGGGCAGACGTTGGGGGCCACCAGTAAGGCCTTGAAGCCACAGGCTCTGCCTACTTCTCACAGAGAGAGCCTCAAAAGAACAAGGGATTTTTCTAAAGGGAAGTTTATCTTGCCTTTGGTGGGATTTCTGGGAACAGAAAGGCAATGGAGGCTCAGTTTGGGGTGTCCTGTGCCCCATGTCTCCTCATGGCGCTCTGTTCAATCTGTCCCTGTTCTTGGAGGGAACTGTCTG